>JAJOZX010009793.1:0-157542 GCA_023014485.1 Bathynomus jamesi
TGTTCTTTTGTTGCTTGTAAGCAAGGTGATGGTTGATTTTGTGGGCGCTACTTTGAGTCTATTGTGTGTGAGCCAGTCTTGTATACTGTTTATGTATGTTTGTAGGTTATTTGTAGCGGTGTCGATGTTGTTGTGGGTGGATGTTAGAGTGATATCATCTGCATATGATGATAAGGTAAGCTTGTTATCTATGGGTGTTGGAATGTCATGCATGTATAAGTTGAAGAGTGTTGGTGAGAGAACAGAGCCTTGAGGGACCCCGTTCGGAAAAGCTTGTTTTTGGATGATTTGCCATTAAATGTGACATGTGAGTATCTTCCTGAGAGATAGTTGCTCAGCCACCTTTTGGTGTTATTGTGCATGTTTGTGTTGAGTATTTTGTTTATGAGAGGGAAGCGTTGGATAGCATCAAATGCTTTACTTATGTCTATTGTTGCTAATAGTGTACGTTGAGCTGGTCTTCTGGAGTTGATGCCATCCATGATGTGCTGCGTGAGGTTAGTGAGTAATGTCGTGGTTGAGTGGTGAGGTCTGAATCCATGTTGAGTAGGCGATAGTGGTATGTGTGGGTTGGTGATTTGTAAGATTAGTCTTTCTGTTACTTTGGAAGGTGTGCATAGTAAAGTAATGGGTCTATAGGAAGCTGGTTCTGTTGGATTTTTGTTTGGTTTGAGTAGTGTAATAATTTTACCTTGTTTCCATATGTCAGGAATAATACAGTGTTGGTATGAATATGTGCTGATATTTGTGAGAGCTAATATTCCTTGTGGGCCCAAGTGTTTAAGGTGTATGTTAGATATGTTGTCTGGTCCAGTAGCCTTCGAATTCTTAATGTTTTTGATGATCTTGGTGGTCTGGTCTGTATTGAAGGGTGTAATGGTCATGTCGAGTTTGTAGGTTTTCTTGTGTCTGGCTGTTTGTCTGTCTGCATGTTTCTGGTTGTTGTCTCTGTTTAAGTGGCTTATCTTTGCGTAGTGATTAACTAGAATGTTAGCTTGTTGTGTGTATGTTGGGATATTATTTTGGCTGCGACAGATAGCCGCGTGTGAGGTGTGAATGCCGCTCGGTGGGGCCCTGGCCACGGAAGCAGTAATCATTCCATGGGAAATCAAAGAAGAGCCAAAGGTACCAAAGGCGCTTCCTCTTGACAGGATCTAATGGTCGAACTGGAGCGATAGGACAGGAACTCGATATAAAATTTTGGTCGGACGAGCCCAACTGAGAAAAGAGTTTGATCGATTAAGAAGAAGGATGGGTGGTGAGAAATGAATCCAGAATGTTGGACCTATCTCCAATGAGATCGGGGATACGAGTAGGTTGCTGTACACTCTGCTCTAGTCATTCACGGTGGAGAAGTTGTAAATTAGTTCAACATGGATGTTAGTGAAATGGGAGGAAAGCCAAAGGTGGTGGTGAACATTGAAATCATCTAAAATGGAAATTTTAGCAAATGGAGAGTGGGATACATTGTATTCTACTTTGAAAGTGAGGTTGTCAAAGAATTTTTGATAGTCAGAAGAACTAGGAGAAAGGTAAACAGCGCATAAGCAATTAGTTTGAGATTAGCAATTAAGCTGGAGCCAGAGGGTGCAGAATTCGCACGATTCAAGTTCGGGAATATGAAAACATGTTAGGTCGTTGTGTATATATAAGCAACACCACCTTTGGATAAAATTGCGTATAGTGAAAATAGGAGGATACAGAAAAGCAGTTGCTGTCAGTCTTCCCAGACACCTGAGTTTCAGTGAGGAAGAGAAGGTGAGGTTTAGAGATGGGGAAGTGATGTTCAACAGATTGAAAATTTGAGGGAAGGCCACGAATGTTGCAGAAGTTTATGAAAAGTGAATCAGGCAGAGTCCCAGAACATCTCCTATGGGCGGTAGCAGAAGCAGCCCTGCTGCTCGAGTCTGCGTTGCCGGTATCGGCAGCGGAGGAGCCACAAGTTGGAACATTTATGGTCCCCTCCCCTGTGGATTCCATTTTGTTGTTTTTTTTAATTTTGAAAGGATTGGTTAGTATGTAAGATATATGTATGTGTAGTGAAGAATAGGGAGAGAGGTGTTTGTTTGAGAACATACTGGACTGTTCACAGGGTAGATGAGACACGGAAAAAGATCAGCTAAGGAAGAGAGTGACAGGAGAAACGGGAGTTCCAGCACTTCCAATCTCCTGCCTAATGTCCCCCTCGGTGTAATTTCCTGGTTGAGTGGTGTCTACAATATCCTCCGCCTCGTCATAACGATGGCTATTCTTCTTCTAAATTTTCTGATGAGGATAAAACCCTAGAAATAATATCTCTCGAATAATCAAGATTTAAAAATACACCCTTATAAAATGAAGCTCTTCTTTATATAAAAGGTGAGTCAAAAACTCTAAATTCTCTAAGAAACATACCAAGAATAACGGTTAGATTTCTTATAACTAATGCACCCAAAACAAGCAGCTTTTTATCCGACTTCAGTTCGTATGTAAGCTTCATGGTTGAGGATATGTTGTTTAATTGTGGTTAAACATGTTCAACAGTGACAATTCTATCAATTATGGCAAACGCATCATCAACATACCTCCATCAATTCACACCAAGAATAAGTGTATCTTGGAAAATATGACTTTCAAAGAATTCCATGTATAAGTCATCGAAATAGACAGAGGTGATCCCATTCTTCAACCCTGAACTTGCTGATAGTAAGAATTGTTGTACATGAAAAATTATGCGAAATGCCACCCCATCCCCTCACCCATGCGATACCCCTAGCCCTCTTTCCCCATTGACACTCGTTGCGTACCATACTACTCCCGTGTAGATCTACTTTACATACAGTAAGTGGCAACTGTGAGTGTGTTGATGTGTTTGGAGTGCGTTGATGGCAGACCGTTTCTGTATTTTAACCAACTTTTTTTTAAAGCGTATAGTGGGAAATCAGTTCATTAACAATTTCGCTATAATAATTTTTTTGTGTAAAACGTTGAGTAACATACAGAGGGGTTGCACTAAAAAAACTATAGATTTTAATGTCATATTAACAAAGTAGGTTCCAGTTTGGTTAGCCACTATGCACAAAGAAAATTGTATATATTTATGCGTGTGGGTGTTCGTTTGCTTTGACTATTTATTACTTCACATGTTTTACACACCTAAAATTGATATACATTCATTCCGTTGAAATTATTTCAGTTTATGACCATTATGAATGTTACAAACATGAACACTGTTCGAAAGGACTTACAAATGTGAAAATGAAGTAGCTTCCTCTCATAAGTACTGATGAATAAAAATGATGCGAAACAGAAAGATTTTTCATAATATTCCTGAATTTTCTAATATTTAACCCTTTAGTGGATAGTGTTACTTTTTTGATTTTGTTCTGGCTAACGTCAGATAATTTTAGTGAGTCTCGACAAAGACCTCCGGCGATAAAGGGTCAAGAAAGCTTTATACTGAACTTCATATGAGGACTATTCACCGTTTCAATTTCAGTTACAGTAGAGTGAATGATCAATAATCGCACTTTTCTTTAAAAGTCATTCTAATTTTAGTGTCACTCATTTTGTAAAACCATTAAACATATTTAAAGGTCAATTTTATTTATATATATATATATATATATATATATATATATATATATATATATATATATATATATTATATATATATATATATATATATATATATATATATATATATATATATATATATATATATATATACTGTATATATAAAAAATATAATAATATATATATATATATATATTTAAATCTGTGTTTAGCACCCCTAAGTCCGAGATGGAAGTGGAAAACCCAGACGAGTTTTTCGACTGATACAGATCAACCAAGAACAAATCCTGGCATAAACCTATTAATGGACTTCGAGTTCACGGAAGGAGATGTAATTACGGCCTTATCACAGATGCGAGACAATTCAGCGCCAGGGCCAGACACATGGAGTGCCACATTTCTGAAGAAATGCAAAGAGAGTATTGCAAAACCGCTATACTTACTATGGAGGAAATCACATGAAACAGGACAAATTCCACTCCCCTTAAAGAACGCGAATATTGCCCGCCTATTTAATGCCCAAAAATTATCGGCCAGTGACTCTCACCTCACACTTTATAAAGTGTATTGAACGCATAATTAGAGGCAAAACTACCTACTACCTACAAGAAAAAGATTTATACAACCCAAATCAACATGACTTCAGGGCGGGTAGATCATGCCTGTCAGCTACTAGACCACCAGGAGAAAATATTAGGAACATTGTGTCGAGGACAAAACAATGATATAATATATACTGACTTTGCTAAAGCCTTCGATAAATGTGACCATGGAATCATAGCACACAAACTTAAGGATACAGGAATTACTGGAAAGCTAGAAAGATGGCTATTTAATTTCTTGACGCAAAGAACGCAAAGAGTGGTGGTAAACGGAGTTAAATCGGAAGTCTCGGAAGTCGTGAACTCTGTCCCACAAGGGACAGTATTAGCTCCCTTGCTGTTCATAATAATGATTGCAGATATTGATGCAGATATTAAGGACAGTATTGTATCGTGTTTCGAAGATGACACAAAGATATGTAAGGAAATATTGAACGAAGATGACAAGAAAATTACAAAAAGACTGAAACATTATTCCAGTGGGCAGAAGACAACAATATGAAGTTCAACGAAGAAAAATTCCAACTTCTAAGATATGGTAATAACAAAGAGCTACAGAAAAAAGGATATAAAAGTCCGCAAGCTAAACAGAAAACACCAAATCCACAAGTCAGGGATCTTGGAGTAATAATGTCGTCGGATGCAGAATTCAGAGAGTACTATAAAATCAAAAACACAATGGCTATAGTCCGGTAGCACAGACCCTGATTTTACTGGAACCCTGCATTGTTTGTTATAAAGCAAATTTGACATATTTTGAAAGCTTATACCACCCCATTCAAGAATTCCCGCTTGGCTTTTCAATATGGCCGCCATTTTCCAAGATGGCCGGCGAAACTGAAAAATCCCATATCCTGGTCAATACTTGATGGATTTTGATGATCTTGGTGTCATTTCTAGGGTTTTTAGGATGATGAGTCGATCTGGAGGGGTTGCAGATACTTTGGGAGTCGTTTTGACCCACATTCGTCAATACTCAAGGTCATTGGAGGTCAAACGCCCCCCGAAATAAGGAATATCCCATATCCCGGGCAGTCGTGGAGATATTTTGGTGATCTTACTGTCGTTTTTATGGTTTTGGGCGAGACTGAGTAGTTCTATAGGCACATGATAACAGTAGGATATCATTTTGCAACTCCATGGGTCAAGTCAAGGTCATTTGAGGTTAAAGTTTGGCCTTGAAATATGATAATGCCACAGTTGACATCACTGTATTTGCTTTATTTCAGTGACAATTTCTACAATCTAGCTAACTGCTGAGCACTTAACATCTTTTCTGCAGATAAAACCAGATCATAATGCTTAAATGACATAACCCACATTATATGGATATGGATATTCGGATATAAACCACAATTTATGCTGAAGTGCAGGGCACATGCATTCTATGGAAGGTTGCAAAGCTACAAGATATGACCTCGTAAGCAAAACAAAGCTCACACCTAGCTGGGGGATTGGCATTGACAACTTTGATGCAGTTATTCACATTAGGTAACCATTTATTGGGGGCAAATATCAAAAGACATGGTTGTGTCAGGATCGTCAGGATCATCAGTCTGCTCTTCGTTTGCGTTTTGGGTCAATGGATTGTTGCAATCCAAGCCGCTGCCACATGCACAGAACATTGTGCAAGGGATTCCGCGTCCCATGCAGCCGCAGCGACTCCCCCTGCATGCTGATTGTGATTCACACCCACATCTGATTAGCTTCAGAACTTCATCTGGTGCTAAGCACACTCCTTCACCAACTGTTTTTGGGATGAGAACTCTGTTTGTTTCGTCTCTCTCCCACCCATAATGCACAGGATCAAGTGGTGGTGGGTCACACTTTAGTGCATCGAGCCAGTTCGCCACAGTGTAGTGGGCTCTGAGCACATTTTGATGGAAAGCTTCAGTTGTTGGTGGTAGAGAACATAGTTTGGGTGCAGCAGTTCCCGACTTCCCTGTCTTCTGAGCCCATACTCGCTGACGACACTCAGTAAGAGATGAGGATTTCTTATCCCCATAGCATGCAACAATGAACGCTGTTGCCTCTTTCTCGATATGGTCAAAGCATGCATCAAGGGACCCCAGCTTGTCTAGCTTCCGACCCTTCT
The DNA here is from genome assembly GCA_023014485.1 of Bathynomus jamesi. Taxonomy (NCBI): domain Eukaryota; kingdom Metazoa; phylum Arthropoda; class Malacostraca; order Isopoda; family Cirolanidae; genus Bathynomus; species Bathynomus jamesi. The sequence continues at coordinate 6,253 of JAJOZX010009793.1, forward strand.
TGGCTGTGGCAATGGCAGTGGCTTTGCCGATGCCATGTATTGCTGCAACTGTGTCACAACCACTCAAAGCGTGTAGTTTGAGGATTTGTGGGATGATGTCTTTGTGCTGGGTTACAGTTGCTCGGATGTCCACTGATTTTCTGCCACGCACTGGAGACTCCATAATCATGGGACAGCCTAGTTTCTTAAATTCATAGAAGTGAGTCAGCATGGCAAACACGTCTGTGTCATCACAAATGATGGAGATGCGGGCATCAGAATCTTTCTCAGCTTGTGCGATAGCGTGTTGTGTTATTATCACGTCAGCCTCTTCATGAGATGATGAGAGCTCCAATGCTGCTCGACTCCTGCCTCGCACAATGGAAGTCGGTATGGTCTGCCATCCTGCAAGCACTAGCTCATGGTCTTGGGTTACAGTTGCGAGATACTCACTGTCAGCAAGGATTTGCTCACAGAGCAGCCTGTTTAGTTGCTCCTTGTTCGCGGTGCACGTGAGAACAGCGTCTCTTGTAGGCAATGGGGTGTTGAGGTCCAGCTTGTGAACTCTGCTGCTCTTGCTTCTCATTGCCCGAGTGCTTGATTTCGGAGAGAAATCATAGTAGCGATCAAAAGCTAGTACTACAGATGCATGAGAAAGATGTTTCGGTAGCCATACTTTGAAGGTTTGGATAAATGTAGCAACTGTGCCACTAGCAGGCCAGTCGACTGTCCACAAAACAGCTGACACATCCATGATAACAACTGTTGGTCGACCCCATGTTCGAGAGGATGTTTCCACTCCCAAGTTCTGCTTCAATGCGGACTTAGCTGCAGTTCTCATTAAGCCATCTGGTTGGAACAGTGCGGGTGGGTATGCCGCAAGCTCTGTTGAGAATACATGGGTCAAGTCAAGTTCGCGTTCGCTCATCAGCAAACCGATGACGCGTGCATAAATCGCTTCTTGGTCCATAACCAAGTGGGCACCCACCTTGATATGTTTCGTTTTACTTGCAAAGGTGATGACATGTTTGGAAATGGTGCCATAAAAGCCTTGTGGCCATGATGACTCGTACTGTGCCAGTTGCGTCTTTCCAATACTAACAGCTCTATCGGCATTGGCATCTGGAGATGCAAGCTGCCCTGTCTGAATATTGTATAAGTTGCCTCCTGGATGTGACTCTGGATCCATTGGGTCCATGCACTTAGAAAGGGAATCATGAAGTGATTGGCGATCTTCTCCATCATGTTTGATGCGACCTCCTGCCTCCTCTTTGTGGTACAGATGGAATGTTTCTAGGTGCTCACTCATATCTAGGAGGTCAGCAGTCAGACTCACACGAGCATTGAGGCTGTATACCCACGTGGCCATCACTTGTGGATTTTGGGTGTTACCAATGACACCACTAGGGCCCTTCCCACGACGCATCCAGGTACTCTCCAGGAACTGGTCGGTTGGCACCCCATTCCAGAGTCCATCCATGTGATGCATAGAACCCTCTCCTCTCATAAATGCATCTAAGACTTCTTCAGGTAACCACGTCATAGATCGAACGAAGAAGAGGCCATATCTACTGTAGTTGTGATGCCCAGCAGCGAAGAAATATGGCAACATATTTTCAGCTGTTTGAATGGCCAGAGCATAATCACCTTCATGTGTACTGCGCGTGTATTTCATAATGAGAAAAGTTGGCTTGATGATGATGTCAACCCACATACGAGTTGTTCTGCTAGCAGAGGCCAGTTCTTCAAGGACTTGCATCAAGTCAGCCATGGTATTGATACGCTCACCATACTTCAAGAATACAGGTCTGAGAGCTTCTTCAGTCAGCATGCGAAGTGCACGGGCATTTTGAGGGTACTTTTTTCCTTCTAGCATTTTATCCACTGATCCGAATGTGCCACAGAGAACTTCTTTCAGGCCACTTCCCGCTGCTAGACTGCCAATCGCACCTATGAAGTCCATCACCAAGTGCATTCCACCAAGGATGGCAACCACATCAGTCAGAAGACTTCGTGTATGGAACAGGATGTCCACTATAACCTTGTAGATCTGTTGATCTGCTGTGATGACCAAAACACTTTGGTTGGACTCCCTCGTCACTTTAATGCCATTGTTGATTGCAGTGTTGACAGTGTTGTGGTCCGCTGGCTTCATATTAATGAGTGGCATATACTTGATGGCCGACTTCTTAGCTGGCATCATTCCCGCCTCTCTACAATGGCGGGTGTTGAAGCCATTGTACTCAGGGGTGCCAGCGACAAACAGTATCCGTCTGAAGAACTCCAGATCTAGCTCTTCTGCACGGTGAAGTGACACTTCGGCTGCTCTTGTAAGCTTCTCAGAAGGCTCAAATGAGCAGGTTGCCTCCATGGGCATAGGAGGTTTTTTCGGACCAGTGTATGGCACAACTTCCAGCTCACAATTTATGGGAACTGACATTTCTTGTTTTGATAGTCTAGGAATGACCTTCGCACTGTCGTTTTCAAGTGATCTGGGCTGTGTTACAATAGCTGCAAGGTTGTGACAGTTTAATCTACAATTTTGGGAGTGAATAACTGCATCAAAGTTGTCAATTATAACTTGCACAAGACCAGCAAGTGCAGCATCATTCAAACCCGACCACACAGCATCTCTTGCTGCAACAACAGCAGCTGAGCGCATAAAACGCCGCACTTCATCATAAGAACAAGTTACATTGTACTTGTACAACTCTTTAATGATTTGCTTATGGTCACCTATGAGAACACCCAGTGCTATTTGGAGTGGAGTAGGCTGATTTGTAACAACACTTGCTACAATGTTTCCAACCATTATGGATTGCAGGGAGTCAGAGAATTTCGAACTTACACGAGTAAGCAATTGCATAAGAACATCACTCATACATTCGGAAGCAATATATTTGTCTATGTGAGTACGATAAGAAGTGAATTCTTCCTTGTTCTTTTTGCACTCACTCGCGATTTGCTTGCCCAGCTTCTTCACACACTCATCAATATCAACAGATTCCTCACAATCTTTTGCAATATTCAGGTATGAGGCAGCATAGTTTTTGAAAACTAACAACGTAGCGATACCATCCCCATGTAAGTCTACAATTTCGTCTTTGAAGTAATCTTTAACTTTTACAATGAGCGACCTACGTGACAACTTCTCACCACCTAACTCTTTGTAAAGCTTCTCTACTTCATTTGAATTCCATGGTTTCATTTTGTCATTCGACAATTCTACACACAAAGCAATGAAGGGGCGGTCTTCAGGCTCAACCCTTGACTTATTCTGGCAAGCTCTCTCAACATGAAAGGTAGACATACAATCTTTATGGTATCGGGCTTCTTCAGCAGGTAAATCTCCTTTCATGCCCAACAACCTACTGAGTACAACTTGTCCCTGCTCATCATTTTTCAGTTTACAACACATCTTTGTAATTTGTTTTTTTATCACCAAGCTTATCGGTCATAAACCTAGATGCTGGAATGCGGTATTGCACCGGAACTTTGATGTCATATTTCTCGGATAATATACACTCACTGACTTTCAAAAAAAAGAGACAGTGTTTTTTAGGGTCATATACTGGGCCTTCACTGAGAACAGCACTACGTAGTCTTTTTGGCTCCACTCTAGGGGTATCTCATTCTCTCTTTTTCATGAATGCTGATAAATTCCACTTGGACACATAAGTGGAAACACAGTTCTTGTGACAACAAAGGATTTTTGCTCCATCTTCCAAGAGAGGCTCTAGTCTCGCTCGAACATCTGGCTGCCCTCTGATGTCGCTGCTCTCTATGATTTTCTGAATCCTCCCACAATTTGAAAGGCCTTTCTGACCACCTCCAGGACAGCTACGCAGGAAATCCTTGAAGAAACATTCGTCTGCAGCTTTTGTAGAACCTGAAAAATAAGAATTTTGTTTACCCATTCTTCAGAGTACAAATCGCATTGAAATAATTTATCCTCAGGAAATGAAAACTAAACAGTGCTCACCTCGTATATTCTCCATATTCAGCAGTCAAAAAACAATTTTGGAATCAGCACAACCAAGACGTCATCAAACCACCAGGTGGGCAGCACCATCAGCAATAATCTCAACAACCTGAAAAAAATAAGAGGAATAATTAGACATATTGGAATTCACCTTACCATGGGGAAAATAATCCCTGATTTCATTTTAAACCCTATAGAACTACTCAGTCTCGCCCAAAACCATAAAAACGACAGTAAGATCACCAAAATATCTCCACGACTGCCCGGGATATGGGATATTCCTTATTTCGGGGGGCGTTTGACCTCCAATGACCTTGAGTATTGACGAATGTGGGTCAAAACGACTCCCAAAGTATCTGCAACCCCTCCAGATCGACTCATCATCCTAAAAACCCTAGAAATGACACCAAGATCATCAAAATCCATCAAGTATTGACCAGGATATGGGATTTTTCAGTTTCGCCGGCCATCTTGGAAAATGGCGGCCATATTGAAAAAGCCAAGCGGGGTCAGGTGTACACCCGATGGATTCTTGAATGGGTGGTATAAGCTTTCAAAAATGTAAATTTGCTTTATAACAAAAATGCAGGGTTCCCACCGTGCAACCGGACTACTAGAAAAATAATGGGAATCATCTGGAGGAGCTTCCGCAGCAGAAAAGCAAACATCATGCTTAAATTACACTGGTATGCATATGAAATTCTTTTGTCTGCTGTGAGGGTTTTTTCAACTCATATTATATAATTCGACCATGCTGAATTCGAAAATGACATTGGTTTTCCTCAATCAGGTCAGGTTTTTTCTCTATTGGCCATTTATTATAAATCCAATTTTATCCCCAAATTTATTGATTTTTTTAGCTTAAACACTGTAGATACGAGTAATATTATAAGAACACTCGTGAAAAATGAAAACATTGTGTGAATAAATACTTTTATTCATACAATGAATATGGAAAAAAGTTTACTGAGGAAGGAATGAAGTTTTTTTGGCTTTCCGTCTGTGTTTTCTTCGGGCACGTCTCGCTTCAAACACCAGCAATAGTCCGCCAGCATATTGATATCCCAGTTTCCCTGGTACCTCTCTTCCATTATTTTGATATCTTGGTGAAATCGTTCACCCTGTTCCTCACTATAATCCCCGCAATTTTCAGGAAAATAGTCCAAGTGGGACCACAAAAAGTGGATTTTTATGGACATGCGCGACCCATGAGCTTTGAAAGCTTCCATCAAGTTTTCGACAACGGACTCGTATTCTGGACTTCTACGCTTGCCAAGAAAATCAGTGACAACTGATTTGAATGCCTGCCAGGCATTCTTCTCAGTTGGTCATTGCGTTTTTGAACTGATATCCTTGATCAAAGTTCGAATTTGAGGACCATCAAAAACCCCAGCATTTAGTTTAGCATCAGATATATGAGGAAATTTACTCTCGAGATATCGGAATGCTGAACCCTCCTTATTCATTGATTTGATGAAATTTTTCATCAAGCCCAGCTTAATATGAAGTGGTGGGAGCAAAATTTTTGTTGGTGGTACAAGGCACTGAAACGACATTATGCGACCCAGGTTCAAAATTCTCTCTGGATGCCCATTCACGCTGTGCATAGTGCTTCTCATCCGCTCGGCTATCCCATTTGCAGAGGAAACATGGGTATTTCGTGTATCCCCCTTGCATTCCCAATACAAATGCCACAATCTGAAAAAAAATGAAAATATTTAAAGAATTTAGAGAATTTGTTCTATCAGATAAAAAAATCTATGCATTGGACTGTATCACTTCTGTGGGGAAGTTAAGTGTTCTTATACGCTCTCAAATAACCTTTGGAAAAACAACATAGTCAATAGCAATAGTTTACTTATGATATTAGTATTACCTTCAAATCTCCACAGATCCTCCAGTTATGTTGGTCGTATACGAGAGCATCCAGTAAAATTTTCATGTTATCGTAGCTCTCAGTAAGTTGTACGGAATGTGCTACAGGGACTGATGCAACCCTATTCCCAATGTTGAGAAGTACTGCTTTCAAACTTCGTTTAGACGAGTCTATAAATAGCCTCCATTCTGATGCGTTATACGGCAGGCCCAAGGATTCGATTAACCCCTCAACATTGCAGCAGTACACTAAGGAAGAGGTATTTTCGTGCACTGCAAAAAACTTGCGGAATTCTTCCTCTCGTTTCCTATACCAGGAGAATGTTGTTCCTGGAGCCAGCAAGTTGTCCTCTCGAAGTCGTGAGCCCAAGATCTCGGCAGCTAATTTGGAAAGTCCTAAATCCCTGGTAAGATCATTAAGTTTGGCCTGGTTGAGAGGCCTCGGCTCATTTGAAGCGGTATTTTGAGGTATATACGACTGGGACTGGTCATTGGCATTGGTCATTGATTCATCATCAGAATCATCGAAGTCCAGGGTTTGAGGTGGGTCGGGTATTGGAATTCCAGGACCATGGGGTGCAGGTCTCATAGCAGAAAATGTCAGGGTATACAACAATGTGTTTATTCTTCTTGTTAACTCCTGAAAATAGAAACACAGAAACATGGATATAAAACTTGCAAATGAAATAGAAGAAGCATTCAGACAGTGGCGGCTCGTGAGGGAAGGCTGCGGTCTGTAAGATATGAAATAGGTCGATGGAGTCTGTATATTTTCTTTCTTTTTCTTCATATTGTCCCTTCGGTGACAATATGAATGAAAAAGAAAGAAAATATACAATCATTGTATATGTAAATGTAACTTGTATAACAATATATATGTGTAAATGTATTTTCTATAACAATATGTATATGTAAATGTATGATTACCATTATGGTGAATATTATGCTATATATGGTGAATATTACATTATGGTGAATATTATGCTATATATGGTGAATATTACATTATGGTGAATATTATGTCAAGTTTCATACGAGGATTTCAAAATATTTAAGAAAAATAAATTTATAAGCCCCCTTGGAGGTTTGTCATGCAGAAATAGCAGTCTGTCACGTGATCCTTTCCTTCTCTCCAAATCATGGGAATTCCAAAAGGCAAAGATTTCGCTCTGCCTTTGCTCCATCTTCTCAAATTTTCAATGCACGTCTTGCAGCACATATGAGGGGCGAAATTTTTGTCCTGGTCCCCTAGCTTAATTCCAAAGTATGCTCTATACATTGTCTTCACAAATTTAGTGATTTGGACTGGTTATTTGGCATGGTAACCGTCCCACATATGTAGCAGAATCTATTGGGATCATTTTTACACGCTCTATTCATTATGATATATTTTATCTATATGCCTAAAAGTAAAAAAAGATATTATACAAGTGAAACAAGTGATGATAGATGTTACTGTTCCAATTCCGCTTTGACAAAATCACGAAAAATTATTTTACTTATGAGGCCATAGCCGGATAACCTGAGCTGATTGAGAAAAACGGATTACAGATTCGAAATCAGCAGGAAAGACTCTATAAGAATCACTTACAAAACCCTTGACAGCAAAATTGATGCATACCAGTGTTATGGAAGAGTCTAGTCCTACCAATAACTGAGTATTGCTCAGTTCTCACAAGCCCACGCAGAAAAAGAGACATTGTGAGCATTGAAGCTATACAAAGGACTTTTACGTCTAAGATAGAGGAAACGGAAGGTGAAGACTACTGGTCTCGACTACAATCCCTGAAACTCTACTCTCTTGAAAGAAGGCGCGAGCGGTACACAATAATATATATATGGAAAATACTTGAGGGCTCTGTCCCTAACCTCAGAAATGAAATAGAAACAAACTGGAATGAGAGAAGAGGCAGATTTTGTACGGTACCAGCTGCGGTGGGAAAAAAGGCCATGAAAACAGGATGGAAAATACCCTCAGAATACGGGGCCCAAAGCTTTTCATTGTCCTTCCAAAAGAAGTGAGGAATCTCCAGCACACCGACCTGAATTACTTCAAGAACCAGCTGGACAGATTCTTGTGCAAAGTCCCTGAGCAGCCATGCGTAGCTGGCTACGAGGGCAGGAGGAGATCAGAGAGCAATTCCCTCCTTCACCAAGTCCCGTAAATGAGGCGGGATGCTGCAGAGGGGTCGACCGCAGGTCGATCCTGAACCGTCGTTCAAACTCAACAAAAGTAAGTAAAAGGTATATATATATATATATATATATATATATCGTGGTGTGAAGGGCATCATTGAGGTCGTGTCCGTGATAATTCACAGTTGTAGTGGAGTAAATTTTTGTGAAGTAACGCGTTTTACCTCGAAACATCAAAAAATTATTTACAATATCTAGAAACATTTTAACTGCAAATAAGAGATATAATCGAAAAAAGATATGTTTGTCCTGATTAGATGAGGTTACGCTTGGTTAGATTAATTAAGGTTTGGTTAGGTTAGGTTAGGCTAGATTAGAGAGTACCATACTATTTAATGGCTTAACAGAAAGTTAGGGTAGATTAGCTAGTACTTCGCTATACATTGACTTAACAGAAAATACCCTCAGGTGCGTGCGAAACCTTAATCATGTCATCTTCGGTTCGATGGCACTGATGTTGTTAAGTTAAATTAAGTCTGTTTATTTGCTTTTTTAGAAATACGATTTAAAAAATTGATACCTCGGTTATTCGAAGACGCGCATATATATATATATATATATATATATGTGTGTGTGTGTGTGTGTGTGTGTGTGTAACTGTATGGGTGGATGGGTGGGTGTGGGTGTGGGTGCAAGTAGGAGATTATTAAATGTTAATACCACTTTATAAATGAATACAACCCTAAAGGGAATATCATAGCTATCATCTTGCTCGATTACTTATAGCAGTTGTCATGATAATTATTTAGTCTGAATCAATAAACGTCTAATTACCTTCAATATGCTCATATATTTCCACTCGTCCTCAATTGCTCTTTTGTTAGCAATCTCTTGATTCATCTTAGGATGTATAGTAAAATCAAAATATATTGATCTTGATTTGAAGACAAACTTCCGGCTTTGCCTTCCAGTTAGGTGGGCGGAGCTTCAGTCACGTCTCCAAAGTTTCAGAATATTTCTCTTTTACACAAAACGTAAGTATGAACGGATTTTTTAAAATAAATTATTCCAGATTATAGTAACATTAAACACGAATCTAAAATGCTACAACAGTTTACTAGAAGTACGATAGCAATAAAACTTGGTTTATCTCGTAAAACTGAAATATACAGTAATAAATTCATTTCACCCACGAGTAGTATGGATACATCGAGCCAGAGAGGGGGAAGGGGAGGGTAGGGGTGGTACTGAGGGGTGTCACTCTCAGAAGTAAAATTTTTAAATCCTTCATTTAATCTACACCATGTCTTTTTTTGTTAAAGGAATTTTTTATTTATTTATTATATACAAGAAGTCAATTATTATAAACAAGAAGTAGAATACCCTTCCATATAAAAAACAATGTGTGTGTATATATATATATATGTGTGTGTGTGTGTGTGTGTGTGTGTGTGTGTATGTATCATTTATATATGATACATTTTTATTGTATATATTTTAAAGAAATATCCGTGTAATTAATTATTTATTTTTGTGCGTTACAGGTGAAGCCCTACAGATTTGAATGATGTTACATTCCGACGTGCCAATGCGGAATAAAATTTTAGAACTTTATATTAAATTAGGCTCTGTTGTTGCAACTGAACGAGCATTCAGCGATGCAGGGAGTGTATCAATTGTAATGGACAAGATTTAAAAGATGTGATTTTTAAGAAGTAGACCTGTGTTTTGCATGCTGCTATGGTGTCACAATCTCCCATACCTGTACTTCGCTTTAGTATAATAAAAACATGATTTACTTTCTTCAGTATTGTTTTAGTACTTAAATAGATGTGTCAGATATTAATGCCACACCCTGTATATGTAAATAATTTGACGTAATAATATGACGTTTAGGGCCAATATTTATTTTAATGTTAAAATTTTTTAAAGCTTATATATACATATATAAACAGGGTGTTTCAGGAGGAAAGGTCAATACTTCGGGAGGTGATAGTATCGGTCATTGTGAGAAAAAAGTTCATATGAACATGTGTCTAATTCTGAATGGTTACGAAGATAGAGCTGTTTGAATCTACCAATACAAAAGCATTGTTAATGGTAATCAAGAAAGAGAAACCAATTACTGTTTCTAACATTTAATGTTTAAACATTGACATTTTGAATGGTATCAGATACAGAAATGACAAATTTGTTACAGTTTAAAACACGTTTTCGAAAATCCCACCGTCAACCTCAATGCACTTTGCAACTCGTGTGCGAAGATCGCGTGTTGTTCCTCCGAGTTGATCTTGACGCTCCTTTATGCGGGCAGCAGCATCCAAAATGCGCGCGAGCAATTCGTCTCGTGTATCCACCTTTCTTTTGTAAACTTGACTTTTCATCCACCCCCACAAACAATAATCTAACGGAGAGAGGTCTGGAGACCTTGGTGGCCATTGAATGGGACCACCGCGGGCGGGGGGAGGAAGAGCTGCGCGCGCATCAGATTCAAACAGCTCTATCTCCGTAACCATTCAGAATTAGACACATGTTCATATGAACTTTTTTTCTCACAATGACCGATACTATCACCTCGCGAAGTATTGACTTTTCCTCCTGAAACACCCTATATATATATATATATATATATATATATATATATATATATATATATATTATATATATATATATATATATATACAGGGGTTAGACAAAATAATATGAACACCCGCCGATTTCACCGGTTATCTTTACGGACTGCTCAGACACAAAGTAAACGGTCAAATGACTGGCAAACCTATTTAAATGCGTAACAGAGAGTGTATACGTCATGTTATAACCCTCACGTTGTTTTTACAGATCTGAGTGAATTATGAATTAGCAGTTATGAAAGACCTGTCAGACTTCCAAAGAGGGCAAATTGTCGGAGCGCGGATGGCTGGTGCATCGGTGACGAAAACCGCTCAGATTTCAATGTATCCAGAGGAACTGTCTCTATGGTCATGTCGGCATACCAAAACCATGGAAAAACGAGCACCGACAAATGCAATAGTGGACACAAGAAGAAGCTGTGTGATCGAGACCGCCGGGTGCTAAAGCGCATTGTGACAAAGAACCATAAGACCACAGCTCCAAAAGTGACTGCAGAGCTTAACCAGCATCTTGCAAGCCCGGTATCGACCAGAACTGTACGTCGCGAGCTCCATGGAGCTGAATACCATGGGAGGGCTGCAATTGCCAAACCCTTCCTTTCGCACATCAACATTGAGCGGCGCAGAAAATGGTGTAATGACCATAAGAATTGGTCAATGGACCGGTGGAAGAATGTAGTGTACTCCGACGAATCCTCCTTTACGCTATTTCCATGTTCCGGTCGAGTTTACGTCTGGAGACAGCCTAAAGATGCTTATGACCCCGACTGCCTGACTCCAACCGTTAAGCATGGAGGCGGATCTGTGATGGTTTGGGCAGCAATATCGTGGAATACTCTTGGCCCAGCTGTAGTACTGCATGGTAGGGTTAACCAGGTCCATCCCATGGTCCAAACGCTGTTTCCCAATGGCGGCGCCGTCTTCCAGGATGATAATGCACCAATCCACACCGCTGGGGTCGTTAAAAACTGGTTTGAAGAGCATGTTAGTGAAGTAGAACGCTTGGATTGGCCTCCACAATCCCCGGATCTTAACATTATCGGGCATCTGTGGTGTCAGTTGGAGCAGCAGGTCAGAAGCCGATTCCCACCGCCGGCGTCTTTGGAGGAACTGGAGCAGGGTTTTCTCGAAGAATGGCTCAGGATTCCTCTAGCCACTGTCCAAAAGCTGTATGAATCAATTCCCCGACGCATTGCAGCTGTTATTGCCGCTAAAGGAGGACCAACTCCATATTATGAATAAAAACCGCCATTTATCAAGGTGTTCATATTATTTTGTCCAACCCTTATATATATATATATATATATATATATATATATATATATATATATATATATATATATATATATATATATGTTAAACACAGGGGACCATTCTGAGTTTGTATATATATATATATACTGTATATACATACTTCGTTAATCTCGTTGCTGTTCCGTGCGTTGGTCTCTCTTCACACGAAGGTCAAGTTGATGGCTTCGCCTCTAGGTATGGCTTGGTGGAGGAGCGAGGTGCATTCTTGTGCTCTCCACCGCACCTAGGCAGGTACACCCGCTCATCTGGTACCGTCCTAAGCCAGATATCTAGTCTTCTCTTAAAGACTTCAAATTTGACCCCTGTAACGTTTCTGATGTCCTTTGGAAGCTGGTTAAAAAGTCTTGGCCCCCTGACAAACAAGCTATTTTCTTTCAGTGTTGAGGAGGTCCCTTGTCGGGCCTTTAGTTTGGGAACACTGCACATTTGCCTTTCCTATTTTCCAGCGTTGTTTGGATGGTAATTGGGTTTAGTTTGAGGTTTGGTACCAGTTTTTCGATCATTTTCCATATGTAGATTATGCTGTACACTTTCTTTTTCTTTCCAGGGAGTACAGATTTAGTTTACGTAGTCTTTCTCAGTAGTTGAGTTTTTTGCAGCCATCAATCTTTGCTGTGAAATGTCTCTGAGTTTCTTCTAGTTTATTAGTTTCTTCCTTTTTATATGGAGACGTCAAAACTGAGCAGTATTCAAGTTTTGGTATAATCAGTGATTTTAGCAGGGGAATCATTACTGTCCTGTCCCTTCTTTTGAACATTCTTAGTACCTGTCCCACGACTCTTTTTGTTTTGTTTATCGCTATCTGATTTTGTGTTTCGAATTTCGCATCATCGGTCATTATTACCCTCAGATCGATCACTTTCGTGCTTCTCTGAATTTCCTGTCTATCTGGAGCATAATACGCTGTCTAAGTTCCTCTTTTTTACCATATCTCAAGAGCTGAAATTTCTCGGTGTTAAATGTCATGTTGTTGTCTTCTGACCATTTGTATATTTTGTTCGTGTCCCTCTGCATGGCCTCCACTTCATTTTCACCGCTGATTTTTCTGCTGATCTTTGTATCGTCTGCAAAGGATGTTACTATACTGTTGCTGTTTACTCCATTGTCTATGTCTGTTAGCATGATAATGAACAGGAGTGAGGCCAGTACTGTACCTTGTGGCGCTGAGCTGCGTACTTCCGATTCTGATGGTGATATACCTTGAATTTTGACGACATGTAGACGTTCTCTGAGGAAGTTGTAGATCCATTTTCCCACTTTGCCTGTTATTCCCATATATTTCATTTTATGTACTATTATACCGTGATCACATTTGTCGAAAGCTTTAGCAAAATCCGTGTATATGACATCATAGTTTTCATTGCCTTCAAGTGCATCTAGGACAGGGGTGGGGAACCTGCGGCCTTTTGGGGTACTAGTTGCGGCCTTCTGCCTGTTTGACATTCAGAATTCATACCGTACGATAATGGACAGCAACTGATACCCCTTTAGGGCTTTAGGCTATTTCATTAGATCATGGTTTCAGCTTCACTGCTTCTTACACATACAAGCCTTCTTTATGGCTTGAACAATAGGAAATATGGCAACGCTGCCAGTTGAAACTGGCAGCGTTGCCTTACAGCTTACGCCCTTACCTATGAACGATCAACTCGACTGGCTGACTGGATGACAGTTACTGACGATTCTCCGATAGTGACACGCACGCTTGTTTCCTTTAAAACTGTAAATCTTTGATCAATTCGTGTACCATTTTTATTTATAAATCTTCTGGTACCCCAATCATGTCAAAAACTGTGAAAAGAAAATTAAAGGAAGAGAACAGAGTATTCCATGAAGAAATGGAATTGCAGTATTTCATAGTTGCTGAAAAAGATAAAATGATGTGTTTGCTCTGCAACGCCATAATTGCAACAGTGAAGAAACACAATGCATATCAGCATTATGCAACTCATAAGAACCACAAGTATGCTATACTGGAAGGAGAACCCCGAAAGTCTGCACTTACGAAGATGAAACTTCAAAAGCAGCAACAACAGCAAGTATTTAAAACGATGTCAGGCCTAGGGACTGAAATCACTGAAGCAACTTATAAATAGCATATATACTTGGAAAAAGAGGTAAGCCATATAGTGATGTGGAAATCATAAAAGAATGCATTGTTGAAGTTGTAGCCTCTTTAGATTCAGACAAAGTTAACAAATACAAACAACTACCTCTTTCAAGAAGGACCATAACTGATCGGCAACATGAATTAGCCCTCAATGTAACTGAACAACTTCATACAATATGCCAAAGCGAAAATACTTATTATTCGATTGCCTTGGATGAGTCCACTGATATTACTGACTCAGCGCAAGTGTAATTTTTTATTCGTGTTATAACTGCAGATTTTCAATGCTACGAGGAGTTACTGGCTTTGAGTACCCTTACGGGGAAGACACGTGGAATTGACGTCTTGTCTCTCTTCAAAGAAAAATGCCGTGAAGCGAAACTGAATTTATGTAATTTAGTAAGTGGATGCACAGATGGTGCACCTTCCATGAGAGGAAAATGTGCAGGATTTGTTGTGCTACTACAAAAAGTACTGCCAAATCCAGATAGCTTGATTTCCTTTCACTGTATTTTGCATCAACAGAATCTCTGTGCCAAATCTACTGTTTTAAGTGACACATTAAGTAAAGTTATACGTATTGTGAACTACATTAGAGCAAATGCATCACGACATCGCCAGTTTCGCAATATGCTTATGCTTGATGATGAAATATTCACTGTGGATCTTCCGTATCATTCTAAAGTGCGCTGGTTGTCACAAGGGCAAGTCTTTGAAAAACTTTTGTCTTTGCGAAAACAAATCACAAGATTTTTTGAGGAACTCAATGAACCATGTGAATTGTCAAAAAAGGATTTCTGCAGAAATGTTGCATTTTTGTACGTAATGTCAAAGCAAAACTACCTGAATATTTCTTTGCAAGGTAAAACTAAATCCATATTTGAAATGTGGCAAAAAATCCAGGCTTTTCGGAGGAAGTTGCGCTTTTTCAAAACTATCCTTACCCGATCGGAATATTCAGCTGAACACTTCCCTGAACTGGCAAAGGTAATTGATGAAGAAGATACAAGCAAATCATTAAGGGAATGCGATGTGAAAGAATATACAGCTGTCCTAGACTCCCTGATTGAAGAATACGATGAAAGATTTGAAGATTTTGAGAAACTTGACTTCACACTGAAACTAGTTTTCGAACCACACCTGGTTGATGTCTTCAAAGCACCTGAAGATTTACAGATGGAGTTGATTGAGCTATTAGAAGATAATATCCTTGTCTCTATTTGATATTAAGAAGGATCCTGTTGAAATATGGAAAAGTGCCGTTGAATACCCACGTCTGCGCCAACATGCTCGTCGAATGTTGTCTTGTTTCAGCACAACCTACTGTTGTGAATCAACGTTTTCATATGTGACTCAAATCAAAACGCGCTTGAGATCTCAGATGACGAATATTCACCTGGAGGACGAACTAAAACTACGGTCAACGAGGTTGGAACCAAATGTACGACTCCCGTCCCGCAATAAGCAGTCACAAAAAAGTCATTAAATGGTTTATCACTTTTTCACTTAATATCATATTAACATCATTTCAATTAATATCATTTTTTCACTTAATATCATATTAACATCATTTCACTTAATATAATTTTTCACTTAATATCATATTAACATCATTTCACTTAATATAATTTTTCACTTAATATTAGTTCTATTGTCAATTATTCCCCCCAAAAATAAATGTGCACTTGCTGAATTTTTTTATTTATTATAAAAGCCCTCACGTATTATCAAGT
This sequence comes from Bathynomus jamesi, assembly GCA_023014485.1. Classification (NCBI taxonomy): domain Eukaryota; kingdom Metazoa; phylum Arthropoda; class Malacostraca; order Isopoda; family Cirolanidae; genus Bathynomus; species Bathynomus jamesi. Next base: position 22,015 of record JAJOZX010009793.1, read on the forward strand.
TTGATTTAAAATTAGTAAATATGTAGATTGTAGACTAAAATATGACATTTTGTTGTACTGTATATGTTAAATTCTCAGCATGCGGCCTAATAGTGTCTTGGTCAAATGAAATGCGGCCTTCCAATGAAAAAAGGTTCTCCACCCCTGATCTAGGACATTGTTATAATGCTCTACAAGTTGTGATAGGCATGATCTTCCTGATCGGAATCCGTGCTGATTTTCGTTGAATCTTTCCAGTGTCTCCAAGAAATCATAAATTTTCTCTCTAACTATTCTTTCAAATACTTTGGTGAGGTGGGACGTCAATGACACTGGTCTATAGTTCTTTGCTTGAGATCTGTTCCCTCCTTTATATATAGGGACAATGTTTGCTCTTTTCAAGATGCTCGGTATTTCCCCAGTGTCTAGGGATCTTCTCCGTATCTAATATAAAGGTGTAGCTATTTCATTTTTACAGTTTTTAGTCAATAATGAGTTCCAATTGTCCGGACCTGCAGCTGAATGTGGTTTCATTTGTCCTATAGCTCTCGCTACACCGTAGCGGATTATAATGGGGGCAAAGGGGCACTTGCCCCCTGCCCCAGATGCTGACCGGCCCCAAGATGCTGACCGGCCAGAAGAAACTATGTAAACGCTATAATCTACCGTTGAGATAATTGGTCGACCGTGAGGAAGAAAAAAAAATTCTAGATTCCGCTTCTACAAAACCTAGTTTATTATCCCATTTATGTGAACAAAGTACAGGGTGTCCGAGAATTATCTGTACAAGTTTTGGCTGTTATTAAAAGTCAACCATGAAGTGTAGAAATTCCAGTGTTGTCCCATTTTACAGAGAATCTCATTAAGTTTTTTCTGATACCAAATTTTGACAAGTTTTTTAGAAATTCCAGTGTGTCCGAAAATTATCTGTACAATTTCATCTTTTAATAAAATTCTTGATAACACACGTAAAATTCTTAAACAAGATTATTTAGAATCTGTATTTTCAAAAGTTTCTTTTATTAAAGTAGCGTCGTTACAAACATTCGATATGTACACCATCAGTGATTCGCAAAACATCTAATCGATAATCCAAATGTTGCCATGTACGCTGCAGCATTAGCCCTGTTCAAAGATCAACCTTTTCTTATTTTCATAGGTTTCTGTACTTTTTCCCATGCTTTTTGACCTGAAAAGGCCGGAAATCACAACCATTTTGACCTTGGTTGTTGGGAAGCATTGCCGCATGGAGCTTTAAGTTTTCTGCCTTGAAATCGGCCAAAAGCACCAGTTCCGGGGTCCCTTGAATCATGTTTTGCACTATAACTTTTTATCTAAACAAGACAGAGCAACAAAATAGGCACCAAATTAAAGTGTTTTTAATCCTCTTTCTAACTTATACAATTATGATAGTCTTGGAACAAGAAATGGCACATTGGTACATACAAAGATTTCAGAAATATCACAAAATTCGTTTTCTCACACTCAAGGCCTTATTCATGACACAAATTTGAGATTAACATTTTGTCACAAGTCTAATCGATCAAGAAGTGAAAGCATTACATGATGATTAATTTCATAATGACATTTACACAGTCAGTTGTTGAGAGTTTGTTTCTTGAAGCTGTCAAAGCGGCGTCTGTTGAACTCCACAGCTTGAAGGAGATAGTCCCTTTGCTTGGCATCTGTTGTTATGACATTTGCAAAGTCGCTCATCATCTTGACACCACGTTCAGCAATGTCATTCACTGCTTTCAGATTCTTAACATAGTCCAAGCTTTTCTGTAGTCCTCATTCTGTGGCCAAGACGTGACAGGTTCCAGAAGCCACTCGGATCCAATGTTCAGTGTGTCCAGCAGGAAATGTGATTCTGGGCCAATGAGATCAACCAGGGTGGTCTTAGCTGTGACTCTCTGGAATAGAGGCTTTCCTGTTCTGAAGCTGTCTGGCTTCTCAGTGGCATGTAACTGGGCAGCAATGTCGTGCTTCAATGTGTCACTCAATCTACTGCTGAACAGGGCAAATGGCACGACTTCCTGCGTCAGGTACCATTTGTGGTTTTCCATCTTATTAAGTACTGCATCAGCAAGCTCTGGGTCAGTTTTCTTGTACTTCAACATGTCCTGGATTAGACTTAGATCATTCACGGGAGCATCTGCAGCAGACATTGACATCATCCATACAGGAGTGTAGAACAGCGCAAGGAAGGTGTTGAGTCTTTCCAGCTTTGATACAGTGTCTTCGTCGTACTCAAGTTGATCTGCAAACATCAGCATTTTCATGGAGTACAGGTTTCTGGCCATCCATCTGGCCTGATGAATGGCACCTGGTCGACTCCAGTGAATACCTCGAGGAGGCGTTCCTCCAAGAACAATGACTGTCAGTTCAGCCATTTCCCTGTAGTCGGCTCTTGGAAGCCTTTCTGCTGTTAGAATGTCTTGGAGTATTTCTTCACTGTTCTTCTTCTTTTCCTTCAGCCATTTGCTGTTGATAGTCAGCATCTTTGGGTTTTCCTTGGACAAGTCCGTCCAAACATCCTTCAGATGCTCAAACCAGGGATTATCTGGCCCCTTCACCTTCCCAAACAGCTTCTCCCAAACTGCTCCTACTAGGATTTCCAGGATGTGATGTCGACAGACCAGATAAAACGCCTTTTTTGTTCAGCATTTTCTCTAGCAGTTTGGCAGCTCCTCTGTGAACTCCACTGTTACTGGATGTAGTGTCAAAAACAAGGGCAGTAACATTATCCGTAAGTTCCCATGTCTCCAGTAAATCCACTGAAGCCTCAGCCTGAGCTGTGCCAGAAGAATTGTCGATGACAGGTACTCCCAATAACTTTCCTTCAGTGTATGAAGGTGGACCAGACACTAGCACAGCTAAAGTATCTGAGGTACTTCCAGGTTCACTGCCCAAGACATCTTTGAGCAACTTTCCATCCCAGTGTAAGGCAGCGTACTGTGGGGGGTTTTCACAAAACTTGGACATGTGACTCTGGCTGATATTATACCAGGACGGCATTCTGTTGCGACGTGTTGTTGAGGTTGAGATGACGAAGTTATCCAGATCAGCCCCTCCAGCTTTCAAGGTGGCAGAAACCATGGCAGTAACTTGATTGTCTGATAAACCAAGACGATCAGCTGTATTGCAGATGACATCACATTCCATGACCTTCCTTGGAAACGTCAAAGTCACACTAGTCACAGTGTCTTGATGGTGAGAACATCCAGGACGAGGCTGATGGTAATCCATGTCCTCTGTGTTAGCGTCATTGTCAGTTGAGTCACCCAGGTAATGTCATCCACATGAACAACTGCCTCTTGTTCTGCTGCAGCTGTAAATTAGTACAACATGTTAAGACAGTAATTGTTAAGTACATGCTAAATATCGCAATGGAGTAAAACTTAAAACTTTTTGTGACGTTCAAAGTAATTAGTTTTACCTTGTTCTTGTCTATGCTGCAGTCTTTCATTCCTTGCTGCTTGCTGCAGGGATCTTGTCTCAAAAATCTTGTCATGACCAGACATATGACCTTTCCTCTCAGTCTTTTGGTCTTCGTAGAACCTGATATCCTCATCTTTCTTCTCTCTGGATAACAGTCTGTTGTTCTGTATTTCCTGGATTGCATCTGGAGCTCCTATATCGAACAGGCTGTCTAATTCCAGCACAAATGCTCCTCTTTTTCCTCCAGGGTTACTTGCTCTTCCTTTGCTTTTCACCAGAGCACGATGTTTCTCATGTAGTTTCATGAAGAGCTTCATTGCGTTGTACTTGGTCATTGTCTTGATCCTAGCCATCTGCAAGAATGGGATGATAGATTCAACTGTTTCATATGCAAGGTCTTGAACCATGGGCCTCCCTGCATTTTCCGGTAAATTCTGAAGATTAAGGAAATACTGGAACGCCTGTCTGTTGGTGGGAAGCTGGGAACCACTGATAAAAGCTGAAGGGTATCCAACCAGGAAAGTTTCAGTGAAGATCTGGTACATGGCCCAGTTGACACCTGCCTGTGGACAGTACGTGGAGGTTCTGAGATATCAACTGTGCGCCCACGGAGCTCCCTCAGCTCCTTGCTTAATGCCATTGTGAAGTTGTAACTTGTAGATGGTTTTCTAGATTCTGATTGAGTTGTTTCTGTTGTTTCCTGAAAAATGATAGATAATTATTATTATTATTATTATTATTATTATTATTATTATTTATTATATTATTATTATTATTATTATTATTATTATTTATTAATTTTATGCTCTTTCATTTGATACCTAATTTGTTGCTCTATCTTGTTTAGATCAAAAGTTAAAGTGCAAAACATAATTCAAGGGACCCCGGAATTGGCGCTTTGGCCGATTTCAAAGCAGAAAATTTAAAGCTCCATGCGGCAATGCTTCCCAACATCCTAGGTCAAAATAGTTGTGATTTTCGGCTTTTTCAGGTCAAAAAGCATGGGAAAATGTACAGAAACCTATGAAAATAAGAAAAAGTTGATTTTTGAACAGGCCTACTGCATATCCACATCAATTCGCTCAATAGCAGCTGTGATTCTTGCTTTTAAATCATCAATGTCTGTCACCCGCGTATTGTAAAGAAAAACTTGTCAAAACTTGTTATCAGAAAAAACTTAATGAGTTTCTCTGTAAAATGGGACAAAACTGGAATTTCTACACTTCATGGTTGACTTTTAATAACAGCCAAAAATTGTACAGATAATTCTCGGACACCCGGTATACATTTTCTGTAATCACATCTTTGTTTTTGTTTCGTTTTCTGTTGATCGATCCCAGTCAGCTGATCACATTACTCATATATGATGTATCGGGTAAAGAATTGTGTTTTTCTAGTGTTTTTCTAGTGACACCGGCCCGAAAATATTCATTGCCCCCGGCCCTAACAATGCTTAATCCGGCCCTGTCGCTACATCTTCGGGGGTAAAATCAATGTCTGTTATACACTCTCCTTGCAATTTCTCTTCAAAGAATGCATCTATGTCAGGTATCGCTTTGTACTTTTTGGGGTACTGAAAACTGATTCATACTGGGCTTTCAATATTTCAGATATTTCTTTTGGATCGTCGGTTAGTTCATTATTTCTCTTCCTTTAGGGCCCAATAGCGGCGCGCTTTTTTGTTTTCCTTTTCGCATCGCTATAGAAGTATTTTGGATTTTCCTTTATTGCTTCTCCCGCCTTTTCCTCTTCCTCTTTGTATGGTCCTTAATCAGGGCTTGTATTTCCCTATCGATACCCTAAGATTTCCCTATCGATATATATATATATATATATATATATATATATATAATATATATATATATATATATATATATATATATATATATATATATATATTATACAAAGGTGGGCAGGACCGAGTTCCAAAAGGACCGAATTCCAGGAACTCGGTCCTTTTTAAGGACCGTGAGCGGGAAAGTCGGTCCTTTTCTCAGTGAGGAGCGACGGTCCATTTTTAAGCAATTCCGGACGGTCCGGTCCGGACGGTCTTTTTTAGTGATTTTAGTGTGTTTAGTGATTATTTGAAGTTCTAAAGAAGATGGATCGTTTCCTCCAGAAGACTCAGAAAGAGACTGAGACTGAACTGAAACTTGTTTCAATACCTGGAGGAGACGAAGAATCTACTGATGTTAGTGCTTCAACTTCAAGTCAAGCAACTGGAGCTCCTAGCGGAAGAACTGAACCCGGCAATCCCTGGCCGTACCTGGACAAATACTTTGAATACCTGGGCCCCAAGGGTGAGCAGAACCTGGATTACAAGTGCTTGCTGTGTTCATCAAGTTTAACACGCCTATCCCATCCAGTGCCGCCGTGGAGAGGCTCTTCTCTTTGGGGAAGGACGTCCTCAAGCCGAAAAAGTCAGGGCTCAGTGACAGCCATTTTGAAATGCTAGTCTTCTTGAAAGGAAACTCAAGCATTTAACGTAATAACTTTTTTTCATCATTTATGTATTGTATTAATTATAATTTACGTTAATAAAATTAAAGATTTCCGGTGTCTTTAATTTCATTTTTCATTTTAATCAAATTTTTCACTTATATTATATATAAGGACGAGGACCGAGTCGTTCCTAGGTCCTATCTTCAGAAAGGACCGTGACCGGGACCGTCGGTCCTTTTTGAGGCCCGGGTGCCCACCTTTGTATATATATATATATATATATATATATATATATATATATATATATATATATATATATACCAGGTGTCCCCCAAAAATGTCCATATTTCTAATCAAATGTTCTAAAAAAATGAATCTAGACACAAAGACAAATGCAATATGTACGTAAAACATAGGACTTTATTAACCTTAATTACACAACAGGTTCATTGTAATAGCCATTTTTTCCTAACACAATATTCAACCATACACAAATGTTTGACAATTTTTGGAGATATCTCAGCTGGGATGTTGTTGACAACTTCACAGACTTTGATCTTTAGGTCTTCAAGTGTCTTAGGCCTGGTAGAATAGATCTTCTCTTTTATGTAACCTCACAAAAAAGTGTCAGGGGGTAGGGGGTTAGGTGAGTATGAGGGCCATTCCACTTGCTCGTAAAGGGAGATTAGTGGCCTGGAAAAAATGCTTCCTCAAAATGTTGCGAGTTTCACAAGAAGTATATGGATGTGCTCCATTCTGCTGAAACCACTGTGAATTTGGGTAATGCAGTTATTTCTTTTACAGGACAAACTAATTAGTAGTGAAAAGTGAAAATCTTGTAGCATCTGACGATATGAATTTTGCATTACCATTACTGCTTTTCCAGTTTCATTTTCAAAGTAGGAACCTACTACACCATACCACCCAACACAGACCCAAATGTTGAGTTTAGCAACACTACGTGGAAGCTCCATTAGAGCGCCAGCCTAACTTCCGCAGTAACAAATATTTTACTTATTAATCTCCCTAGACCATAGGTTCCAAACCGGTGGGCCATAGTGGATTTTCTAGTGGCCACAACTAGTGTTTGTAATGCTTCAAAATAAGTCAGATATATTACAAAAAATATCCTTATATCCTTATATATATGATATATATATGGGCTACCAACATTTATGACCATCAAAACTGGGCCACCTTAGTAAAAAGGTTAGGAATTACTACCCTAGACAGATGTACATAACACTCGTCAGTGAAGTGAATGTGTTTCAAAAACTCAGGATCTTCTCTAGCTTTGCTATAATCTATGTAGCGAATTCCATTCGCTTTTGTTTTTGAACATTATTCAGTGAAGCTTGTAATGAATTCTGTTGGGAAGAAAGATTTAATTTGGTACGAAATATACGAGGCACAAGTGTTAGTAAAATACCTATTTCTGCTGACAAATGTCGAACTGACTTCTTCAAACAAAAGTATATATGTCCCATGGTCATAAGTTCCATGTTTCAAATAAGTTCGTCCATGACGAATTGGTCCTTTGACATGAAACCATAATTCGTTAATCATCTTGTCGCAGAGTATTGCAGTTCCCTTTTTATATGTTGCACATAAATCATGCAATCACCGCATAAGTGCACATAAGTCATATGTAATATATATATATATATATATATATATATATATATATATATATATATGTGTGTGTGTGTGTGTGTGTGTGTGTGTGTGTGTGTATTAAGTAGCAGTGAATTCGAAAATAATTTATTAAATGAAAACCGGTGTCATATAGCGTGCACAAAGAAAAACTCAACATAAATTGAAACAATTCCAACGGAAAAACAGCTTTCTTGAGATTTTTCATGAGGCCTACAGAGCACATTCAGCGAACGAAATTCGAAAAAGCCATAAACAAAGGGTCAGTTTTACGCAGACGAAATTTGAAAAGCCGAAAGGAAAAAATAAATAAAATAAATAAATAAAATAAATAAAGGGAACAATGGGAAAAAATACGAAGAAATTTGTTAATTGCTGCAAACTCAGAAAGTTAAATGAAGTTGGATTATGCCTAATGGAATGCGCCGCGCCCCAGCTCTGCGACTGCAGAATTAAAGTAGACCAAACCGCAGGCTTCACATGGACAGTATGCTCTGCAATACATTCAAACATTACGAATGCATGAACCTAGGTAAGAAAGACGGGAAAATGATAAACAGAAAAAAAATAACAAAATCATAGGCCTTTATGGCTTCCTGTGCGTGAAGTGCATGGAAAAAAAATAAGAATATAGTACAAAGGGCAATGCATTTTTACCGACAGATAACAAGGAAACAACAGATAACGCCGACACAATCGAAAACGAAGGGCAGGACAAAACACTACAGGGAGGTGCAAAAGTAGCTTCAAAGGATGAAATACCCCTGCAAAAGAGAGAGGTACCAGGAACACAAAAGAGAAAGAGAGAGATACCAGGAACACAAAAGAGAAAGAGATAGACACCAGGAACACAAAAGAGAAAGAGAGAGATACCAGGAACACAAACGAGAAAGAGCTTGGAATCAAATGATTGCAGATATTGATGTAGATATCAATGACAGTATTGTATCATGTTTCGCAGATGACACAAAGATATGCAAAGAAATACTGAACGACTAGCAGTTATTGCAAATAATGAACCTCTAGCAGTTATTGCAAAATTTTATTCCGAAAATATAATGAAGGAAGATCGGGTCAATCCCAGAATAGGCACCTGATGTACCTCAATCCCAGATGAAGCACCTGCGTTCAACCTCAATCCCAGAATAGGCACCTTGCAAGGAATTAAATAAAAAAAACCTGATGATTACAAAATTTATTGTTTATACAAAGTTTATTACAAATGTAATAAAGGCAAAGTTATAAAAGGTTTAAAGTGGTTTAATGAATAAAGAAAATTTTTTGATATTATAAATTCCTGCAATATGAGCCCGAATGTTTCTGAATCCATCTGAAGCAAATCTATCTTGCCACATAAATTGGTATAGATATAGGTTAGGTTAGGTTAGGTTAGAGTTGATTTTTTCAAATATTGATAAAAACAATGAAATTATATCTCTAAAAACGGTTTATATTTTTTTCTCCTCAATCCCAGATTAAGCACCTGTGTTTTGCCTCAATCCCAGATTAAGCACCTAAAAATGATTTCAGGTGCCTATTCTGGGATTGATCCGGAAGATCTAATTAAATTGATGACACTGCCTGAGAAAACCAAAGGGCAGGATGTTATGAATGATTGAAGAAGGAATTCATCCAAATGGGTATTAATTTCAGAAATATTGTATCTGTGACGATTGATGGAGCTCCGAGTATGATTGGAAAAATTGTTGGATTTGTTCAATTACTTAAACAAGAAGTGAAACACCCTTTAACTGAATTTCATTGTATTTTACACCAAGAAGCTCTTAGGGCAAAAAAAAATTTTAAATCACAAAAATCTGATGTCTCTTGTGACAAAGATTGTCAATTGTATAGTTGCTCACGATCTTAACAAACGTCAATTTACCAAACTATTAGATGAGGTTGACTCAATTTTTAGGGTTAGTGATGTATAACAATGTCAGATGGTTAAGTCCTGGTCAAGTTTTGAATTGCTTTGTTGAATTGTTAGAAAAAACAAGATTTTTTGAGTAAAAAGGAACATGAATATCCAGAACTGACTGTCATGAATTGGTTGAATAACTTACATTTTTTCGCTGATTTCACATTGCATTACAATGCTTTAAATAAAAAGTTGCACGGTCGCGGCTGTGTTGTCTCATCAATGTTAGAAAATATTAAAGTTCTTGAAAAAACTAAATATTTTCTCAAAAGATCTGGAAGAAGAAAAATTGAAATATTTTCCATTATTGCAGAAACACTTCTTGACTTAAAAATATTTTGCAGACAATGAAGAAAATAAATCCGACGTGATCAAAAAGTACTCTTCAATAATAAGAGATGCCACACAATCACTTTCAGAGAGGTTTTCACAATTCCGACAAATTGATGGAACATTACAATTCATCCAATTCCGCCAATTCCCCCATACTATTCAATTTGAAGATCTTCAGTTATCAGCTTTTCATTGGCTTAACATTGGTAATTTAGAAATGGAATTAGTTGACTTCCAAGAAAGTGCAGTATGAAAAACTAAATTTATTGATCTTATTCTGAAGTTACAAGACAAGGAATTGGAGTCGTCAATTTGGGTGTAACCAGGGAACAACAATCAATAAAAAGAGTAGAGAATCTTATTCTTGCAGAATGGAACTCTTTACCAAATTCTTTTGCATCAATGAAAAAGCTAGCATTAGCTCTGCTAACAATGTTTGGTTCATCTTATTCATGTGGACAGTTGTTTTCCTCCATGAATTTCGTCAATCCACCACTAGGAGTCGCCTTGGCACAGATATGAGTGCTGCATGTGTGAGACTAAAGAAAACTAAATATAAACCTCGGATAAAAACATTAGCAGCTAAAACCCAACAAGTTTCTCACTAAAAGTAGTAAGTAAATAAATTATTGTGACCCAATTTCGTTTTTTAAAAATCAAAAGTAACAAAAATGACCCGCCAGCTAAAAAGGTTCGCCACCACTGCAGAGCATTTTATAAGCTTTTGCCACTGGGCGACAAAGGTAGATTGGGAAGTGTGGGGGGGGGGAATTAAGGCAGGGGGTGTACTGCCAATTTCTTAACAACCGGTTCTGATACAGATAAGGATGTAAATCGACGAGCGCCAATGGCACCAGTCATTAAGCTAGGGGGTCTGGGGTGAGCGGTAGCTCCCTCAGCGGAGTCCGGGGCTCCGCCCAGGAAGCCAACGCATTTTAGCTTTTCCAAACAGCATTTTGTAACATTTTGGCAGAAATTATTTAACATATTCTTTATACTCACTAATGACATAATTATCTAAAAATAAAGTAATTTGTCATCAGAAAATAAATAAATATTGAAACGACCACTGTTTGTGATACTATCTATATTTTTCAATAACATCCTGAAAAAATTAAAAAAATTTAGATATAAATAAATTTCTACTGACTGTTAAATATTTGTTAAAAACAAACAAACGGTTCGGTGATCCAATCAAAAATTAACAACCGGTTCGGGCGAACCGGACCGAACCGGTCCCAACACACCCCTGGATTAAGGATACTATGGATCCGGATGTTCCCTAATCAGGCCACCATCCCCGTGTGGTCTGAAATAACACTAGCATTATCTATATATAAATATTCAATGTAAATTTCATATTTACATTTAGGATAAACATTTCTAATTGTGGCATATGTGCATGTATTATATGTATTTATATGGCTTCCAAGACAATGCTCCCAAGACAACTCCCAAGACAATTCTATTTTTACAAATTTTGAAAATTCTTTGTTGCCCAGTACCCTAAAATTTCATTTACTGGGCGACAATTTTCTTCACTGGGTGACATTCATGTTGCCCACTCACTAGGTTAAAAAATGCTCTGCACCACTGCCCTACATTATCCGAGTGTAGGTTGTTCCCCAACTTTGTCCACGTATACCTAATCAAATAAAACGTTAAAACTAACGAAAATATTACGACTTAACCTAACCAATCGTCAATTTATATATATATATATATGATACACACAGACAGTGCATGGAACAAGGAACTCTTCTGGGATAATTAAATCCACTATAGTCCGAATAAGTAATGGTAAATGACAAATACCATAGTTTTTCTTTTTCATGATGCTAGCCCGACGTGGGCAACGGGTCACTCGCAAAGAGGTCCCATAAATATAGCTTCCCTCACCAGCTATCTGCAAAGCAGACAGGATCCAGCTTTGGGACATGGATCTATTCTGCCAGTTGAGGTTTAAGTTTGGTTTTTGGCTAAAAATATAATAGTTACCCCTTTTTCTTTTTCTTTGATGCATTCAATCTGACGTGAAGGCAGCGAGTCTTTTGCTTATATTGAGGTTCTAAATGTAGCATGGCTAGGTGCTTTAAACCATAGATCCATGTCCCAAAGCTGGATCCTGTCTGCTTTGCAGATAGCTGGTGAGGGAAGCTATATTTATGGGACCTCTTTGCGAGTGACCCGTTGCCCATGTCGGGCTAGCATCATGAAAAAGAAAAACTATGGTATTTGTCATTTACCATTACTTATTCGGACTATAGTGGATTTAATTATCCCAGAAGAGTTCCTTGTTCCATGCACTGTCTGTGTGTATCATAAAAAACTCAGGGGATCATTCTGAGTTCATTCCCATATATATATATACACATTTCAACTGCAAACAACACACACAGTATATATATATATATATATATATATAATATATATAAAGGGGTTCCAAAAAACCTTAGCCCCCCCCCCATTTGCAGCTTACATGTTTACTTATATCGAAATAGTTTTTAGTGATTATAAAAATATATAAAATTCTTTATTTATTGCAGGTATTAAAATTACTCTAGCTGATAAAGTGATAATATAATGGCTTCTCAATTAATTGGTGATTCGGAGAGGCAACGTGTGATAGATCGCATACGAGCAATAACATTTCGGGAAGCTCGTGATGCTGGAGCCACCTTTATAACACGTTCATGGGTTGCCAAAAAGTTGCGAAGAGGTGAGGACTTCGTCAAAAGAAATTGGAATAAAACTTTGGATGAATGTGAAATGGATGCAACCAAATCTGGGCATCTGGGCGCCCAAATTTGCCACTCTCTCAGGAAACAAAGGACATCATTGAAAGCGGTACGCGTAAGCGGAAAAACAGCTGTGCTAAACTTTCTAGAGAGATCGAAGTGTTGAGAGGAAAGATCGTTAGTGGTGAGATCATTCGACTGTACCGTCATAGGCAAGGTTTAAAGCCTTGGCATGAACTTCCAAAGCCAAGAAAAAACTCAACTTAACATCGATGACAGAATGTGGTTTGCCCATTATCTTGAAGATTGGGATGTGGATGATTTCATGCATTTAGCTGTCTCCGATGAATTTTTTGTTTACGTAACACGTCTGCCTAACTACCAAAGTGATCAAGTGTGGGCCACAACACCAGATGAAATCGATGACAATGAACATTATCGCAAATTATTAAAAAGTCCAGACTGTGTTGGTGTGTTTGTTTTGTTCACTGCAAAGAAGCTCATGTGGGTGCTGAAGCCAAATGGTCAGAGTTGGGATGGACAGTATTTTCGTGATATTATTCTATCCAAGCATGTCATTCCTTTTCTAAGAAATCCAAACAATGTTATGGATGTCGATCAGGTCACACTTCTGCACGATAAGGCCCCCTACTTTAAGGCATTAGCCACTCAACAGTTGTTACGGAACCATGAGATCGATTTCTTTGGAAATGAAGAATGGCCAGGAAATTCTCCTGACCTGAACGTCTGTGAACACATTGGATCAGTTATAAAGGACAAGGTTGAATGTCTCTTGTTTCAAGAACCTGCAGCAAATCGATTTTCGAAGGATACAATGACGCAACACATTGAAACTGTTTTAGGAAATTTGCGTAACGATCAAGATCTATTCACGTCACTTTTGGCAAGCTACCCAAAGCGAATTCAGGCTGTCTTGGAAGCCAATGGCGAGAACACCAAGTTTTAATTGTTTCTCATTAAATGCAGGATTAAATTCTCTTTTGTAAGGTATGTTTAGTTTTACTGTACCTCTAATGGTTTAGACTTTAGGCCATGGGCGAGGGGGGCCTAAGGTTTATTGGAGCCCCGTATATATATATATATATATATATATATATATATATATAAATAAATTGATGATTGGTTAGGTTAAGTCGTAATATTTTCGTTAGTTTTAACGTTTTATTTGATGGATTCATTTAAAAAATGTTTCCTAAAGATCCTAGTTTAGTTTACGTTCCCAAACTTTGACCTACAGTAGTATAGTTTGTGCCCCCTTTTGCGTCAGGCGGACTACACTTGCTCCAGAGAGAGATAGAGAGATAGAGAGAGAGAGAGAGAGAGAGAGAGAGAGAGAGAGAGAGAGAGAAGGAGTTATAAGGAGTTACAAGGAAAAAGTAGCTCAAAAGGTCTTGCGGCCCATACAGAGGAGGTACCAATGGCAACGGGTGCCAGGGAAAATTCATACACTCTCAAATAGTGTACAAGATTCGGTCTAACCCTTTCTTCAGCTGATCACAGAGGAACTGTTCACAACTTCTGAAGGTAGCCTGTTCCAGGTGTCACAGATTTTATAGGTAAAGTAATTCCCACACGCACTAGTGCCAAACCGTTTCAAATCCAACTTCCAACCATTGTTGCGAATTGAGTTATCATTTAAACTAAACATGCTTCTAAAATCAACATCGTTGAACTCATGTAAGAACTTGAAAACCTCGATGCGTTGACCGCGCAGCCTCCGAGTTTCCAGCGATAACAAATTCAGCGCGCGTAAGCGTCGATTATAGCCCATATGCCTAACGGAAGAGATTAACTTTGTGGCCCTCGCCTTGACTCGCTCCGGCCTCTCAATATCTTTCCTGAAGGTGGGCGACCAGAACTACACAACATACTCCAGGTGCGGCCGAACCAGGGAATTGTACAGAGAGAACACAATATCTTTGTTTCAAAATCGAAATTGCCTCCTGATATGACCCAACAGCTTCTGGGCTTTCTTTTCCACCTCTATGCACTGTTTGGTAAACTTAAGGTCGCTGCTAATTAGCACACCCAAGTCCTTTTCCAAATCAGTCGCCTCGATATTACTCCCCAACATGGAGTAACCCGACTTGGGAATGGCGTAGCCAATGAGCATGATCTTGCATTTACCCAAGTTAAACGACATTTGCCATTTTTCGGACCACTCTCCTATCCTACCTAGGTCCGCACGCAGTTGCTCGATCGCTTCGGGCGTCCCAACATTGGCCCGAAGCTTCGTGTAATCAGCGAGTTTGGCGATCCTATTGACGATGCCACCGTCGATATCATTTATGTAAATGATAAACAACAGTGGCCCTAAAACAGAACCCTGAGAAACCCCGCTAGTGACCGAGGCCCAACCCGAACTAGCCCCTTTAATTACAACCCTCTGCCGCCTATTCTTCAGCCAGTTTCCAATCCAGCTACCTACATCCCCACCGATCCCCAGCGCGCGCACTTTAGCCGGCGGTGAGTTACTTTATCAAAGGCTTTCTAAAAGTCGAGATAAAGTATATCAATCGCCCTACTCTTCGCATATTCACTCCACATGACGTGGAAAAACTCGAGCAGGTTGGTGGGACACGTCCTATGCCGTCTAAACCCATGTTGGGAGTCCCCAAGCAGCTTGTAGGAATGCAAATGGTCAACGATCCTATTCGCTATTATCCCCTCTAATAATTTACCTACGACCGAAGTGAGACTAATGCGACGATAGTTCCCTGGACTTTCGTGATCCCCTTTCTTAAAGATAGGGGTCTCGTTGGCTTCCCTCCAGTCACCAGACACCTGGCCCGTCTCGAACGATTTGTTGAAGACTGCAGCCAGGTGGGGAGCCACCTGGTCGCGCACCTCCCGCAACACTCTGGGGAGGAACTGGTCTGGCCCAGGAGCCTTAAACGCGCTCAGTTTGTCTATTCTATCGGCAACGACTGTTGCAGTACACCGAACACTATCCAGGCCAGCATCTTCGTGCCTGACGCCTGGCTCGGGGATGACGTGGGTGTCCTCCCTGGTGAACACTTCTGCAAAGTACTCATTAAGCACATTAGCGATATCCGCGTCGGAGGTCCGCAGCGCGCCGCTGGGGTCCTTTATCATGCTTCTAATGGGCTTTCTACTATTAACATAATTGAAGAACTCCTTAGGGTTCCCCTTGCAGAGGCTTGCCACCAGGAATTCTTCGTTACGTTTGGCTAGCCTAACCTTCGCCTTGACTTCCCTGCATAGGCGGACATACGCCTCAGTGTTCTCATGGGAACGATTGGCCTTCGCCCTCCTATACGCAGCTTTCCTATTTCGGATAGCCGAAGCGATGTCCCGACTGAACCACTTAGGCTGCCTTGAAGCAGGGGTGACCGGTTTTGAGGGTATGGCAGCAGATTGCAGCACCATCGACGCCAAATAGAGAGAGAGAGAGAGAGAGCAATGTCTGTTCTATATTTTACTATTACTACTGTTCGTGTGTGAAAGCTTTACACGTCTATAAGTGTAAGCATGGTAAAGGTTTTCAGTATTCTTTATTTTCATTTCCCATTTCTATTTTTCTACTTCCTTCTTGGGCTAGCGTAGAGTGGATATTAGAAACTTTGTTAGCCTGAAACTCTATGACTCTGTAGCTCATCGTCACAATTCCTACACCTCCGGGATATATAATTATGCTTAACCATTAGTACTGAAACTTAAACTCCACAGAAGCTATTTAAAGTCTCCCTGTCAAGACTTTCCAATCAAGTCTCCCTGTCAAGACTTTCCAATCACGGTTGTACAGTAATTTATAAATATTTCCATCCAACATTAACTTTTAGAATATACTGTGTACGTTTGGACGCCCAATATGAAGAAATATATAGAAATGACAGAGGCGCTTCAGCGCCGCGAAACAAAGCTTATTCTAACCTTACGTGGTAAATCATACGAAGATAAACTTAAAGAGCTGAAGCTTTTATTTAAATAAATATCGTGAATCTGCAATTACAATACATAAATTCCAGACATTCCAGGCCTTCAACCTACCAACTCACTCACTCACACACACACACACAGATCTATTTAGGGGCAGGATATATACCCTCATTACGAATTATCAAAGTAATCTACATAACTCAAACTAAAAATAGACAACATTTAAACAATTTATCAGTTTGGCTATGTAGGGCATCGCTTAAATTATATATTTTTTCAAAAAATACAGACTATTTTTAAAATCATTAAAAAATTAAATTCAGTTAGCCTACTTTTCTAACATTTGCAAGTTAACCACAAACATAGAAAGTTTAAGTTAAAACAAATTTAAAGTTTCCAAAGTAAAAAATAATTTACCAACTTTTATAACAAATTAAATTAATACAGTACTAACATCTAGCCTACAGTGTCAATAACATGAAGGTTCAATATACCTAAGGCATATCTGGTAGGATGACTTAATTGACAAAAATCAGATTTTTCCAGGTAAATGCTTGAAAGTTTATTTTTCCATCAACGTCAGAGTAAGTACATCCAAAGATCACTTTTTGGTTAAGGATTAACAGGATGAGTGACCATCTCAAACCCAAACCAAAGCAACTGAGTAGGAGTAAACAGAGCCTCACTATCACAGACTGACACAGCCCCATTAACAAATTTAAATTAATTAAGATGTAGGAGTCTCTTTAATTTCTCTTCATTACGAAGTAATTTTTATACATACTGTATATTCTCCTAAATAAGAAAATATGGAAAGTTTTAAGGATCACCTGAAGATCAGGGTCCCCGTGTATTCTTGTTTTTTGCTTTACAGTACCAAATATTAATAAATTAAATTGAATGCCCGGTTAGGTCAACTGTACGCCCTTGACGATTGGCCAGGTTAAGTCGTAATATTTTCGTTAGTTTTAATGAAGATATCATTTGGTAATTGAGGCTGGAGACCCTGATCTTCAGGTGATCCAATTTTAATGTTTCCAGGTTTCTATTCTTAGAATCCATAAATATACATATAACTGACTTACAACAAGTTCTATGGGCGATAGGGGTAAAAAGTGTGTGTGTCGGTGCGCAAAATTGTATTTTACCACAGGGCGCCCGAAACCCTCACAACGCCACTGTGGACCGCCTCCCAACAGGAAAATAATAATCTATGTACAGGGTGTACATAAAGTCAGGATCTATTTTTGTGAAGCACTTGGAAATTATATGGAATTCAATCATAAAATGATAAAGTGGTAACATTTATTAAATAATTAAGAGTAGGATTCGACGTGACGCCCATCAGTATCCCTGCACAGCTCAAATCGTTCCGCAGCATTTCGAAACACATTCTGGAGCATTTGCGGGGTTATGTTATCTGCAGCAGTTCGTATACGTGTACGTAAGTTTTCAAGACTCGTAATCTTCGTCTGATAGACGTGCGACTCGATAAAGCCCCATGCAAAGAAATCTAAAGGGGTTAAATCTGGTCATCTCGCTGGCCAAGGTCTGTTGCTTCCGCGTCCGATCCAGCGATTTGGAAAACGTCCATTTAGATAATCCTGAACAATTTTGGCATAGTGACAAGGAGCACCATCATGTTGATAGACGACGGTATAACAATCCTATCCCCAATCAGCTGAGGTTCAAGGAATTGCTGCAACATGTCCAGATAAATAAGCCCCGTAACTGTAGCTTCAGCAAAGAAAAAAGGACCATAAACCTTAGATTTTGTTAAACCCATCCAGACATTAACTTTAGGTGAGTCTCTTTCCCAATTTTGGACGAAATCATTCGGTCTTTCATCTGCCCAAATTCGACAGTTATGGCGATTTACTGTACTTTTCCACACGTATGGAAAGTGGCTTCATCACTAAAGAGAATGTTGTCCATTAAATTATCACTCCAGATTTGTTCTACGAGATCAGCACACACAGCACTTCGTCGAGGGAAATCTTCCTCATGTAAATCATGTAAAACCTGCAAATGATAGCTTTTCTTCTGCAAATTAACTTTCAGAATTTTGTGCACAGATGACGTCGGGAGGCCTAGTCTGTGTGATGCAGCACGAACGGACGTACGACGTACGTGGCTCCTCAGTGATAATTCCGCGTACTGCATTCACGGTAAGATCTGACATACACGGTCGTCCTGATCTTGCTTCATCATTTACAGATCCCGTTCATTTAAATTTGTTCACCAATTTTCGTAATATTGTCTTGTCTATTGGCCCCGGTTTATGAAATCTCCTTCTAAACTTCTCTCTGATGTCATTGTATTGCTTTCCCTCGATTCGCCAAATTACTATTGCCACACGCTCTTCTGTATTCATTCTAAGGGCTTCTGAAAAGAAAAATAGAAAAAAATAATTATTTCACAAAAATAGATCCTGACTTTATGTACACCCTGTATATAATAGTCTAATGCTGTCTGTCTGTCTATTTGTCCAACCCTAAAACACGGAAACAGCTTTCTGGAGAGAAAAAATTATTAGGTAAAAGTTCTATTAAATTAATCCAAACCTACGGGAAAATTATAATTTTTTCAATCAGACAAAAGTTTGAATTTTTATATATATACATAATAGGCTAATGCTGTGTCCGTCTATCTGTCCCACCCGAAAACATGGAAACTCCTCGAGAGAAAAAATTATTAGGTAAGACTTTGCTTAAAATTAATCGAAACCTACGGGAAAATTATAATCCATATTTATAAAGTTGAAATCGGGTAATGTTTGTTTGTTTGTGTATGTGCTCGTTCCGGAAAATATTATTAAAAAATTAATTTGCTTCTGTTGATTGTTTAAGCGTGGTATTTTTACCACGGGCTTCTACTAGTAATAACAATAATAATAATAATAATAATGATAATACAGTATATATTCGACAATCAGTGGTGATAAGTCATCGCGACTGTGAGCACGAGTGTTCTCTCAATGACAATGAGTCTCACACAGTCAGTTTGTTCCGAGAGTCTGTAGAAATAGGTTGTGGTGCATTATTGTCCGTTACTTATTCAAGTGACGCCTTACTAATTCAAGTAAGGTAATTTTTCTTTTTCGAAAGCCATATGAAGTGTAATAATTCGAAGCCAAAAACTAGGAACCAATTTTTTGTCCTATTTTTGGAGAACCAAGTGAAATGTGCCAAAGAAGTTTGCCGACTTATGACTCTATAATGAAGTTATCCTTTTTTGCGAAAAGTATAGTTTGATGAGACAAATATGTTGTTGGCTGAAAGTGCGGAATGTGTTACCAATGAAGTCGGAAAAAGTGTGGCGCAAAGCAAGCATTCCTTTTATTTCTCAAAAACGAATCGTAGAAAATATCAGACACTATCATTCAACATATCGAAAGATCTTGAAACCCTACAAACAGTACAAAAATAAAGACACCTACAACGCTCATCTTGTGAAGTTGAGGGAAGCGGCGAACACATTAGCTGACATTACTGCATGTAAGTGTGGGGTAGATGCTGTGTGTCAATGTCCTCAAGAACGAAAGGGACCAAAGGATGAGAGAACTTTTCTTAACGACCAGTGCTCGGACAAAAACTAAGCAGCATCAGAAAAGCCTAAAACCCAAGGAACGGAGCGATTAAATGATCTGTAAAGTTGCAAGAACAACAGCTGACTCAGGGAATGTCTTGCAATGGGATATGTCCGAAGGAAGCTCAGGAGAAAATGGAGAAGCCGATTCAAGTTCTGTTAATACAGACTGATCCTGCAATTGCTCTGCCATCTACTTCCAACTCTAGTAGCAGTGGTAACACCTGCATGAGAGTTAGTCTCCTAATACTTACAAGAGAAGCCGACAGGTACAATGTTTCAAACCGGAGTACTGCTGCACTGGCGTCAGTGGTCTTACAGAACCTGGGTATTATTAAAGAAGTTGACAAAAGTATGATTATTAATAAAAATAAAATAAGACGAAAGAGGGAGAAACACAGAATCAAAATATCAAGTGAATGTGATTCAGACACCAAACGAGTCCTGTATTTTGATAATAAGAAAGATGACACTAGAGTAAATGTGAAAAAGGAGAAACAAGTATTATGCAGATAATATTATTGAAGAAAGTATCTCCCTTGTCAAAGAGCCAAATTCAGCATACCTCAGCATATCAGGTACAGCAAGAAACATTCAAACTGAAATTACACGCTGGCTGGTGGAGAAACGAGTCGTAATGGATTCTTTTGTGGCTGTTGGGTGTGACGACACGAACGTAAACACAGATGTCAAAACTGAAGATATTCACCTTTTTGAACTCCACTTAAGACTCCCACTTCGGTGGGAGAAGCCGATTCAAGTTCTGTTAATACAGACTGATCCTGCAATTGCTCTGCCATCTACTTCCAACTCTAGTAGCAGTGGTAACACCTGCATGAGAGTTAGTCTCCTAATACTTACAAGAGAAGCCGACAGGTACAATGTTTCAAACCGGAGTACTGCTGCACTGGCGTCAGTGGTCTTACAGAACCTGGGTATTATTAAAGAAGTTGACAAAAGTATGATTATTAATAAAAATAAAATAAGACGAAAGAGGGAGAAACACAGAATCAAAATATCAAGTGAATGTGATTCAGACACCAAACGAGTCCTGTATTTTGATAATAAGAAAGATGACACTAGAGTAAATGTGAAAAAGGAGAAACAAGTATTATGCAGATAATATTATTGAAGAAAGTATCTCCCTTGTCAAAGAGCCAAATTCAGCATACCTCAGCATATCAGGTACAGCAAGAAACATTCAAATGAAATTACACGCTGGCTGGTGGAGAAACGAGTCGTAATGGATTCTTTTGTGGCTGTTGGGTGTGACGACACGAACGTAAACACAGATGTCAAAACTGAAGATATTCACCTTTTTTGAACTCCACTTAAGACTCCCACTTCGGTGGCTAGTTTGTTACATACAAATGAGTTGCCGCTACAGCACCTGATCCAGCATGTTGATGGTGTAACGCATGTGCCCAAGGCATTCTGTGGACCAGTAGGCAAAGAACTAGTGAAGTGCGAGAAGTTGCCAGTGATTCAGTTTCAACCAATTAAGTTTGACGAACCATTACCATATGTAGACAATCCAAATTATCTTAGCAAAGATAAAAACTACCTATACTAGACGTGTCAGGCTGTATCATCACGACAGTGTTCAATGGAACTGGCAGAACATAATCCTGGCCCACTGTCACATTCCCGATGGGTAACAATAGCAAACAGATTTCTTCGCTTGCATATACTGTAGGTACCAAAGAACCATCACAGAATCTTCAAATGTTAGCAACCTATGTGACATCTGTTTACGCGCCTGTGTCCTTCAGTATCAAAACTGCTCCCTCTTGTAATAATAGAACAAGGCATTTGTTTCTGTTGGTGAAATGTTGTCGTTATCTTCAAGGAATTTTCGGCCCATCCAAAAACTTGCTGCTAGCAATGCTTACCGATGAGCGAAATAACATCCGAAAGGTAGAACTACGTAGAATTCAAGCAGCTCGATCTCAGCGACGGCAACGTGCTTCGCATAAGATCAGGCAGTTTAGGGTTCCGAAGATCAACTTCAGTGCCCGTGAATACACGGACCTGATCGTTTGGAATATTCTTGAGAGAACAGAACCGCCGCTCACAGCATACATCAGGGGTGGGGAACCTCTCGCCCGCGGACACATTTCAATTCGCCCGCCGATGATATCCTATAAAATTCTAAAAATATATATGAACCAATTTCCTAAGAGCAGTAGATAGATATTTCGGGAGGATTGAAGAAGGCGGGCGCATCGTCATTTTTGGAGTGTGTGTGTCAGAATATTGCGCTCACGTTCAGTACATTTCGTTCGCGGGTACGAAACATTCTGACACTCTCCAAAAATGACGATGCGCCCGTCTACTTCAATTTTCCCGATATTTCATAATAATGTTTCAATCCAAAACTATTAATTTACCCACATCTTGTTCAGCGCCATTATTTTCGTTACAAAAATCTAGCCTTAATGAACATTATTTATTTGAAAACGTATCTAGTCGTTATTCGACGTCTCTCATATAAACAGCTGATTTTTTAATGCCTCTGATATCCATACTTAAATGATTCGTTTGAAAACGTTTTTGATCGTCGAGTAATAGATTGATAAAGATGCCAAGTAGTGCAATGCAATTATTTTAATAAAATATTTTTTTAGAGTAAATATTGCAAATGAAGTTGAAGCAGTATCTCTCTTAATTTTTAATTCTCACTTATAAATAACTAAATTTAAATTTTTGAAATATTACGATTGGGATATTTCAATTCAATCTTTTAATGACGATCATCTGGCACCACTGTAATGCTGACAATAACACTGGGTAAAGAAATTTGAAAAATTTTCTGTTTATTGTGATTTTTCTGTCGTTTCTTAATAATTTTGGGGCGCTGATTCCAAAAATGATATTGGTTTTGCTCTATCTTCAACCGTTTCAAAAATACAGGTTATCACACTTTTCATATGGCCAAGTATATAAAGAAGGCTAACATAAATGGTGCAAAGGATATAATATATATCATGAGGAAAACCGATAAGAGAATAACAAGCCTCGTTATGCAGTGTGCGTTCCTTAAAAATGCACTGAAGAACGCGACTTCCGCGTATGAACATCTTATCCTTTCTGATCAGCGACCATACGTAGTCTCCCATCATGGAAGCATCCCAATGGCCCTGGTACCTTTTCTCCATCGTTTGAATATCTTGATGGAATCTTTCGCCATGTTCTTCACTCACATCGCCCAGGTTATCACGAAAAAAGTCTAGATGTGAATGCAGATAGTGTAATTTTAAAGACATATGGCACCCCATTTTTTCATAGCACTTAATCAAGTTTGACACTAACTCCTTATAGTTTGGTGCTTTATGGTTGCCTAAAAACCAACGAACCACATCACGGAAAGCACACCAAGCCTCTTTTTCGATCGGAGTCATCTTGGCTTCAAGGTTCTTTGAATTCAACAGCGCCTTGACTTGTGGTCCTACAAAGGTGCCAGCCTTGACTTTGGCCTCAGAGAGTTTAGGGAACATGACCCGAATCTAGTGGAAAACTTCCCCTCCAAAATCTAACGCAGTTACAAACTGCTTAATTAGACCCAACTTAATATGGAGAGGTGGTAGCAGAACTATGTCAGGCTTCACAAGAGGTTCCCTGAGTACATTGTACTTTCCTGGTTGCAGTCCTTCACGTGGAGGCCACTGAACTATTTTATTGTGCTCAGTTGAAGCCCTGCTATCCGACAGGCAAAGAAAACATGAATATTTAGTAAACCCTCCTTGTAAACCTAACAGGAAACCAATCATTTTGAAATTACCACACACGTCCCAGTTATATTGTTCATACCTGATTTGAGTGAGCAGTTGTTTGACATTTTCATAGTCCTCTTTCATTTGAACAGAATGTGCAACTGGTATAGATAGATATTTGTTCCCATTGTGGAGTAGAACAGCTTTTAAACTCCGAGTTGAACTGTCAATAAACAGGCGCCACTCTGAGGGTATATGTGTTAACCCAATAGCCGTGAATAGACCATTAACCTCGCTGCAATAACAGAGAGAGCCATTGACATCGTAGAACCTTGCAAACTCTTCATGCCGCTTTCGGTATACAGTGCTCTTGCAGTCTTCTCCAAGCAAATTCCACTCTTTGAGTTTGGAGGTCAGAAGCTCAGACCCTGATTTCGTCAGACCCAAATCTCTAATTAAGTCGTCCAATTCCCTCTGATTTGGAAAGTGATGGTTTGTATTGAAAGTTACTGTATATTCTTCTTCATGACTGTCCTCACCAGCCGACATCTCAGATGAGCTAGCTGCATCCTCATTTTCAACCTGCAAAACAAAAACAAAATATAGGCATAGCTATATATGCAGAAGAGCATCAACACTAAGAAAAATCGACACATAATGACCCACAGTCTGTAAATACAGAAGGTAAAGTAATGGATAGATACCTGTTCTGGTGGACGTGGTATTGGAAGACCTTCGCCATGTGGTACAGGAGCTATGGACGAAGCTATGCTTGGATACTGAAGAGTCTGCCTTCCTTTAACTTTCCTGTACTTAGAAACATCTACCATGCAGTAGTAGCAATCGTCGTGGTGGCTCTTTGGTTCTCTCCATATTCTGGGTACCGCAAAGGGCATTGCCTTGCGTACTCCCCGCAGCCACCCTTCAAGTGTGGAGCGGCAGCTTCCACAGATCACATGGGGTGCCCAGGGCTTATCTTGGTCACCCATAGGCATACCAAAATAGAGCCGATACGCGATCCAGAACTTGGTGCCTTTCACAATCTTATGCGATACTTGCTTGGGGCCTATGTAATACCCACAAACGTAACAGAATATATCCGGCGAGTGTTTACAAGCTCTAGTTGCCATTCTCTTTACCAAACTGTACTACATTAATCATAACCTGCAGATATAGAGAGAAGAGTTATTAAATCTGCAACAGATTACAGATTCCAGAAAAAAGATGTATTCACAACACTGAAATAATGTTCGCAATAAAAAAGGATCGATAACACTCAAATCGTCAGCACAGAGAAGCACAGAAACACAGTACCTCAGTGCTGGTAACCATCAGACAAACAACCTGCTTTCTTTGTGTGCTCACACTTACTGACTTCTCAGACTCTGCGCTCTTCTTTATATAGCACAGTGGAAGTTTCGGGCAATTTCTAGAGCAAGAAACTGTCAACGAACATCCGGATTGTTCTCAACAATTCCTGATTATTCTGATATTGCTGCGCCCATAATAACATTATACTGGTAAAACATGAAAAATGGATTATCTCTGAAACCATTGATGATACACACAAACCAAGGCCAGATTTGGACTCAGCGCCCACAAATGCATATAAAACCATAAAAAATTCTATATAAACAGAATCAGTGTTACACAGTGTAATGAATGTCAAACAGTCAATGATATGTTTTTAGTTGCTGAAAATTTTTGTAGTGTCAGGTGCTGGTGTCTGATATATAAAAACAAAAAATAATAACCCTTCTCTACAATGACTACTGCTAACAAAAAAAGAAAAGTTATAGGCGAGTGTTGTGTTTTCAATGAAAAATGGACAAATAGTTATTTCTTTGTGGAAGTAAATGAAAGTCCCAAATGTCTCATTTGTAGAGAATCGGTTTCTGTTTCGAAAAAATACAATCTAGAGCGTCACTATTTGACCAATCATAAGGAATACGAAAAAATTGAAAGTAATCTACGTTTAGAGAAGTTAGCATGTTTTAAAAAATCTTTACATAAACAGCAATCTATTTTAAAAAGGCCAATTCAAGAAAATAAATCCATAATGCAAGCAAGTTATGAAATTTCTGAACTGATTGCAAAGAAGCTGAAGCCACACATCGAAGGCGAATTTGTTAAAGAGTGCATACTTGTTGCAGCACGTAGTTTAGCTCCAGAAAAAGTCAAATTATTTGAAAATGTTAGTCTATCCCGGAGGACAGTATCTGACCGTATCAAAGAAATGGCTGATGATATCGAAATTTCTTTGAAACAAGCCACATCAGAATTTGTGTTTTTTTCGCTAGCTGTAGATGAGACAACAGATATAACATATACAGCACAGGTGGCTATATTTATTCGGGGAATAATGGCAAATTTTACAACACGAGAAGATTTACTTGCTTTAAAATCGATGTATGGAACTACTATTGGTGAAGATATCTTTTCTGAGGTCAAATCAGCAATTAGTGATTTCAATTTATCGTATGAAAAATTGAGCGGTATAGTTACGGACGGTGCGCCATCTATGGTAGGATCTCAAAAAGGGGTTGTTGCTCTAATTAGGAAAGAATTAGAGAACCGTCAACTGGATTCAAAGGCTTTTATAGTGTGCCACTGTCTTATTCACCAAGAAAATTTGTGTGCACAGTCTCTAAGAATGAACAATGTAATGGCAGTTGTAGTAAAATGTATTAACTCTATTAAAAGTAAGGGACTGAACAGTAGGCAATTTAAAGAAATGTTGAAGGACCTTGAAGTGGAATATGGTGATTTATTGCATTATTGTGATGTTCGATGGCTTAGCAAGGGGTGTATGTTCAAGCGTTTTTATGAGCTGAAAGATGAAGTGAAACTTTTCATGGAAATGAAAGGTACCCCCATTTTGGAACTAGAAAACCCAATGTGGTTATGTGATTTAGCGTTTTTGGTTGATATCACTATCCATTTAAATGAGCTAAATTTGAAATTGCAAGGGACTAATCTGCTTATTACCTCTCTTCTATCAAACATAAAAAGTTTTGAAGTAATGCTGCAACTGTTTATAAACCAGTTAAAAAAAATGCATGGTTCACTTTCAAACTTTGAAAGAACAAAATCCCGCATCGACAATTGAGTATGCCACAGAGTGTTATAACCTTTTGAATGAATTAAAAAAAAGGTTTCAAGATTTACAAACTAAAGAACTCGAATTACGAATATGCGAAACTCCTTTTGATGTGATGCCAGATGAAGCCCCCGATTCCTTGCAATTGGAGTTAATACATTTGCAATCGGACAACACCTTGAAATCTAGATATAATAGTGTATATATTTTAGAGTTTTATAAATCATATGTACCAGCTGAAAAATATCCACATTTGAGGAATCATGCATTGAAAATTGCATCACTGTATTCTACTACATATCGATGTGAACAATTCTTTTCAAAATTGAATTTGGCCAAGAACCGCCTGCGTGCTAAACTAACTGATGACAATCTAACAAATCAGTTAAGAGTTGCTACATCAGCAGTGCCACCTAATATTTCTGAACTTTCTAACTCAAAGGAATGGCAACCTTCTCATTAGAGTACAAGGTAAGGAATATATTGAAAAATATAACAATTTCAATTATCGAAAAAGACCATTGGGGTTCTGGACTCAAAAAAAGACTACTTGTTGCTATAGTAATTGAGTAAATATGTCCACTGTTAAAGTGGTTGAGTGGACACGGGTGGAACTCGATATACATCCACTTCCCTGACATGCAACCACTTCCCCGTTGTGAGTTCTGGGTGATTCGAGAGTTACAGTAGAATCTCGTTTCAGCTGAAAGTAGGTGGCAGCAACGGATTTTCTCACTCCGGAGTAGCTGGTACCGTGTAGGGAATCGCAGTAGTTTCTTTTATACTACACTTCGATTTCTTCTTGTACTGGATCGGAGGATTCTGTGAAAACTTATTAAATTACATTGGATGACAAAAAAGAACATTTTTTGATCACGTGAACAAAAATGGGTGGGTCTTATAGGTTTTTCACCGGTGAGTTAAAAAATTACTTCAAAATTTGTCTATTACCCATCAATATTGAGTGAATCGAAAATGAAATTTGGACTAATTTATAGACGTAATAGCAATATCAAAGTAGAAAATGCATATTGAACTCACCTAAAATGTAGCTACTGATGATTTACACTTGTATTTCGCCTATGGGCCATCCCTTTACAGTGTTCAGCAGTATAGTTCACGTAAAAATACCTCTGACAAAAACTTTGTTGACCAGTGTTATCCGACGGTTCCCCGAGAAGACAAGGAGTTTCTCTGACCGAATTTTACTGCTTCTGAAATATTACAGGTAATACTTCAGCCTCGAGATCAGATCAGAATAATAATTTAAGTGATAATTTAAAAAATTGCAAGAGTTTATATACTAATAATTTGGTGACATCATTATTATTTAATGTTGACCTGTTTTGTTTTTTATTCTCAATTGGCTAAATTTTTTTTTTTAAATATTTGAAGATGAAGGTAAATTTTGGCTGTAACAGCATACAGGCAGATAAGCAAGATATTTGAAGATGAAGTCATATTTTTTTTAAACAGCATATTGACAGATCTGACGTTATCATGAGTTGCCGACTTAACTAAAAATTGAAATTGAAATATGCATTTTATTATGGATTAAAATTAGACATGCATATGAGCCAAAATTAAATGCTTAAAATTTAAAATTAAGTGTTAATTTAGAGTTTTGGCAAGTTATGACTTCATCTTTTACAGCTATGAGAGAATGTATAAAAAATGAACATTGCAGAATTTAACACGATTACATGATTAAGCTTAACCTAAAACATGATTAGTTAATTTAAAAAATAAATAATTCATCAATTATTTAGCATAAATAAAATAGAAAGAAAATTAAATTTTTTTTTCCAAACTTGCATTTCATATACAGTTTGGATCGGAGTTTGGCCCTTTTATGCAAAAATGAATGTTATAATTATTCATTTTTACGTATACGAGTATATTAATATATCTTATTTAATATATTTCGTCGCTGTGTTTAAATCACAATTTAAAATTAGATGTTATTCGAATCGTAATCTGACACGCTAAACTACAGTGTCCTTCGAATTTTGGGATCATTCGTGACGCAATACATGTTGTCATATCGTCATTCAATATTAACACTTACAAATAAGTGTTGTATTCCTCTACATTATGATGATTAATTTCAGCTATTGTGCGATTCTCTGTAGACGGTTTGATCTCGTAATATCGTCGTTTTTAGTGTATTATTTAAAAGAGAAACGAGATTATTGATGTTCACGAACATTTTCGGAAGCTGTTAATATATTTTTGAATATTTATAGAGGAAGTTTTATTAAAAATTAAATGCGTGAGTGGATGAGTGAGTCATTTATTATGTATAGGAGAATGGATTAGTAGGGGAAGATAAAAAGGAAAGAAGCAAAAACACAAATGACAGAAGTAGCGAGACATGGGAGGAGGTAATAATCGGGGAGCAGTAGAGGGAAAGAGAAGGGTCATTTATTAGTATGAGGTGAAGGGGAGAAAAAAGGAAAATAGAAATGAATGTAAATCGAAAAAAAATAAGAAGGAAACGGGAGGAGGGAACAGAGAGAGGGAGAGAGAGAGGAGCGAGGAGGTGGGGATAGCGAAAGGAGACGGGGAGGACGAGAGGGGGGATAGCGAGAGTGAGAGGGGGAGGAGGAGAGGGAGGGAGTGAGGGTGCGGGAGAAAACGAGAATGCGTTGCCCCCACATCTCGAAAAGGGTGGAGCGGAACTATTCCAGGGGACTGTACATTATCTTGCCTTTAAAATAGTTTATAAAGCGATTCGTAACCCTGTGCAATTTAAACCTTTATTTTCCGCGTTTGACAAGCTGTTTCATCTGCGTTGCGCCTTTCCTTTTGGATCCACATTTTCGCATACTCCTCAGGCTTAAAGATTAGATGAGGTGACCCAGCCAGCTTGATGAAAAGCAGGCGTGAGGTAGTATCGATGCTGAGACAATTTCTTGTGGCATTAATAGTAGTGTTCATGCTGCTAAATAAACGCTCACATTCGCTTGTTGATATAATTACTGAATTGATGGCAGACAGTAATGGTTTTAATTTTGATTGGATTATTTATATTTTATCCTCTATATACTGTCGAAATCCCTATACTGAATCGTTTATTGATACTTAAAACTGTTCGCTTAGGTAGCGAACGGCTTTATCACCAAAACAAATGTCAGGATCATTGAGCCAGTTTGCAGGATCTAAAATTTCTGTGCTTCATCATTTCCTTATATTTAACATTGTTGCTGTTTTCACAGATTTCTTTAGTAGAACGGAAGCTACCGATCCTGATGCAAACATCCTCAAAGCAAGTTTATCTACGAGCGATTTATAAGATGCCTGGTGATCGATGGCCCTCTGTGGAGGGTACAGTTATTCCACAAAAATTCAGTGTATTTACCGCGTCCTATGCCGTCGTCAGATATTCTCCTGGGTTATTGATCATGGATTGAAATACTCGTGGGGGTAATTCGATCAATTAGTTTGTGTACTTTTGATAACGTCGCCGACCGTTTTTGTAGTTCGAGCGCCAAATCTTCCAACTCTGTGAGTGCATCCAACATTAATCCCATATTGGTTACAAACGAAACATCAGTTATACGTTCTTTCAGGCCTTGGTATTGAGCTCTTTCTGATGAGTTACGTTTAAGGTCATTCTCAGCAGCTTCAGAGTGTCTAAACAATGCAGGAAAATCTCGCCATACAGCCCTGACAGAGCGATCAGTAGGCGCGACCCACTGCACTCCCAAAATACGTGCAACATTCAGCATCTGCATGTTCAACAAAGCTGCACAGTCTTTTAGTTCATTGCAGTTTTTTGGCGATGCACTATATAAGCTGTATAGCTTATCAAAGAAAATTTTCATCTGGCACACTTCCGACGGTTCCCTCACAACACCAGACACTGAAAGTTCTAAGCGGTGATTTGCACAATGCCACATAATCAGACACGGAAACATTTCTAACAATTTGGTTGTAATACCAGCTTTTTTGCCTAACATATTTGATGCACCGTCACAAGCAAACGACACCCAGGAAGAAGACAAATACTCTGTTGTAAGACCAAGATTATTCAGTATCATCAGTAGAGGTGATGCAATTTCTGAAGAAGTGGTTATTGGCTGCATCCACTCCTGGAAACTGCACTCTGATGCAAATAACTAAAGTTGGGTTTTTACTTAGTGATGATGATTCATCAATCATTATACCAATCTTGAGTTTTTTGCTTACTATTTCAATCACTAATTTCTCTCTCATAGCATTAGCAATATGAACAATAACGTCTGTACAAGAATTGTCACTGTGTAAAACATGTACCATGTCAATTCTATTGAGCACTTGAAGATCTACAATATTGGGCAAATCAATAAATGGACGTTCAGCCTTGCAAATACTGTAAACAGTTCGAAATACACGACAAGTGGATTCTAAGCATGACAAATTCTGTTTCGCTACCATGTTTTCCAATGTTTCTTGGAAGTTGCATATGTAATTTCTTGTGTTTTTTGTGTGCAGTGCTGTTCTTGTGTTTGAATATTTGACTCCTTAAATGTTGTTGGTGTTTCTGTGTTGTTTCACCAGTAGCTTTCATACTGCCAGCTTGCCATTCACGGCATAAACCTAAGCACTGCGTTTTGTCATCACCTAACGTTAGTGGCGTAGCTAGAGGGGGGGGAGGCCGAGGGGCGATCGCTCCCCCACCAAGCCTCAGAAAGGATTTTGTCGGAAAATTTAGCCCTCTTTCGGAATTTGAATAACACTTCCTTTGTTTTTTCTGTTTCACATGTATTTGTACTTAAAAGAAGAGCTCCAATTAATTTGTACGTGTTTTCAATATATGGTTGTTGTAGCCACATTATTTTTTTTTTATTCTATTATGCTGGGCAGTATAATATATAATGTTGCAAATTTTCTGGTCCATTGTTACACAGAATGCATTATGTGTTTTCCCTTGTGAATCATTTTCTTTCATTTAATGGTAGTGTATTCTGCTTTTGTATTGCATTACTGAATACTGATGCAGATGTGTTGTCATATATGTGTTCCTCGCACTTAATAGATTCTTTGTATTGCCTGTAAATTGTTATGCTTGATGAGATAGATGACTGATAAACGGTATCTTTGTCACGCCCGTTTGTCGGAAAATTTGGGCCTTTGCTCCCCAACCAAAAATTTTTAGCTACGTCACTGCCTAGCGTTGAAATATTCTCACACACACGACAACCAAGTTTACCTTGTCTTGTGTAAAGCCACTCATATTCACGCAAATTTTCTTTAAACTGATCAGTGGACCAACACTTAGCGATATCAGTCATGTCAAATCGGGTACAGAGGCATTGGAAGTTGGTTTTGCGATGTTTGCTTCAGTGTGTTTACTGTGTTCATAAATATTTCTTTCTTTAGTTACGGATACCGAACATGAACTTGACGCAGATCTTTCAACATCAGATTCAACTTTACGTTGTTTTATGATCCACTTATCCATGCCTAATTTTTGTAGTACGAAAGGGAAGTGTACATATGTACACAGGTACACATAAAATACACATAAAGCATCCCGAGAGTTATGAAAGTCCTGCACGAATCACTGCAATGACGAAGATGTTCTCACAGGAGTTTACCAGCAGCAAATGATTCCAGCGTCGACTGCGTAACCCGCGTTGCCAATCTGCTTTATCAGTTACTAAATATTCGTTTAAAAAGTACCATACTACAATTTACAAGAAAACACTATGTGAACATAATAATTTTTTATGCGACAATTTATTTTTAAGCAAGTTGGATAGAAAGATTAAGAAATTTAATATTTCTGGCAACTCTAACTGATTCCCAGGCCGTGAAACATTTGAAGTTCAACAAGTCTTAAACGCGTATTAAAGTTGTAACACAGAAACTGTATGAGACGTGGGGGTAAGAATGCGGTTGAGTGGAAGGAGAACGGTTAAAGAGTCCATTACGATACGATACAATACATAACTGTGCATCAGTGCATTGAAAAATCAGTAAACGTTTGCTCCTTTTATATAGGATAATGTGATCTGTAATCACACACCGCAACGCCGTAGGGCGGGTCATACTATGCATTCTTTTAAAATCAATGGAGAGGGGTGTTCAAATGACATATTTTGGTGTATAGAACACAATTCTGAAGAAAATATTTAATTCTGATAACCCTAACCTACATCATTTTGCAGTTGATTATTATTAAATTGTTGATTATTTTACTATTGTAGTTACCCCAGAATATGTCTTCTCACGTTTTCTATCATGGCTGCTCACGTTATCTCTCATAGAGCATTGTTCTAACTAATTCATATAAACACATATAATGTAATTCATATAATAATAATAATATTTAAATACTCAAATAAAAAGGTGTGCCATTCCACTTAATTGTAATTATCATACAGTTTGGTATATGAAATATTTTGACGGTTTTCTGGCGCGCATAAGGCCATTTTCTGAAGGTTGGAAGTAAGGGACCCCACCAAATAGGGGGGCCTGATCTACCAGAGCACAAGAGACAGGTGAGGACATTGAAAAGGCAGTGGATGGAAAGGAAGGCAGAGAAAAGAAGGAGCAAGGAGGAAAGTGCTGCAGTAGCAGAGAAGGCAGCCAGGAAGGATGTTAAGAGATTTTTGGCAGATGGTGATGAGGATCTGGAATTGGAGAGAAGTGGTGATGAAGATGAGTTTTTCCTGAAGTTGAGCTCTTCCCTCAAACTGACCCTGAGCCAGCAGCTTCGGCAAAGGTACAGAAAAACTATGATGAGATTCAAAACATTGCCCTTGCTAGTGTAAGGTATGTCATAGGGCTGAGGCCAACTGCAGCGATAGCAACAGCAGCTCTGATTGACGCAGGAATCATCACAGAAGACAATACAAGTAAAGTGATTGATAAGAGCAAGGTCAAGAGAGCACAGGAGAAGTTGATGAGAGAGCTGGGGGAACAGTTCGAGAAGAAGTGCAGGGAGGAGGGGGGATCTCTTGCATCCTCTTTGATGGGCTGATTGACCTGACCAATGTGATGATGGAAGCTGAGGGCAGTGACCAATCTTTTCCCGCAAAGATCAAGGAAGAACACTATAGTGTTGTTAGTGAGCCTGGCAGCTACTATCTGTTCCACTTTACCCCAGAGAAAGCAACTAAAGAGGAGTCACATGCGGAGAAGATTGCTAAGGTCCTGTTTGCCTGGCTGAAAGAGAGGGGTTATGATAAGACCTTGTTGGCCATTGGAGGAGACTCAACAAATGTCAACACTGGTGTGAAAGCTGGAGTAATGCGGAAGCTGGAGCTGCACCTGGGGAGAAAGCTGGTCTGGTTGGTGTGCAACCTGCACACTGTTGAACTTCCCCTGCGCCATCTCATTGTTGACCTTGATGGCCCTACTCTGTCAGACAAAAAATTATCCGGGCCAATAGGAAAGCTCCTTGATTCTGCTACAGACTTTGATATCAATCCAAACTTCACCCGAATCTCTGTTGGCCCTCCACTGATCAAGCTTCCTGACAAGGTCATTCAAGATCTCTCAACTGATCAATACTATGGCTATAAAATTGTCTGTGCAGTCAGGGATGGAGTACTTCCTGCAGGGCTGACTCTGTTCTGTTAGAGATAGGACCAGTAAACCACAGCCGTTGGCTCACCACAGCGAACAGACTTCTCAGGCTCTGGGTGTCAAAGCACGGACTTAAAGGAAAGAACCTGAAGATTCTGCAATTCATTGTGGAATTCATCATTGGAGTGTATTACCCATGTTGGTTCAACGTGAAGGTCAAGCACTCCTGGATCGAAGGGCCTAGCCTAGGCACATCCTCTTTCAGCTGGACTGCCTCAAGTCGCAGAGAAAGGAGGTGCTGGATATTGTGATGCCAACTGTGAGAAGATCTGCTTGGTATGCCCACAGTGAAGTCATCCTCCAAACACTACTCTGCTCTGAGGATCAGAAGGAGAGGATTGAAGGGGTGGAGAGAATCCTGGCCATCAGGGGAGAGGGGGACCCGGACACTCAGCTGGGGGACTCCTCTGTTAGGAGCAGAAGGACACCTGACATCAATTGTGATGCTTCCAGCATCGGTGACTTGATGAGCTGATCAGAAGGTGTGTCAGAGCCACCTCTCACCTGCTCTCTAAGCACCTCAGAGGTGAAAAACTTCATCAACACCCTCATGGAGGTGCGCAACTGGCCTTGCCACACACAAAGCATTGAGAGGGTTGTTAAAATGGTGACTGAGGCTTCTGCTAAGTACTTCTCACAGGAAAAGAGGGATGGAGGGATCAGGGCTCAGGAGACCAGCAGGAAGCTGATGTCCAAGTCTGAGTCAAAGCAGGATTTGTGCAACCTGGCAAAGTTCAAGATGTCAGGAGAATGATCTTTGTAATTATATCCAGTGATATACATGCAATTCACCTATTAATAAATATATGTAAAGTTGATTTGGCCTTGTCAATATAAATGATTTACCTTATATCTTTTAATATATTATAAAGGGGTTCAAAAGGGTAAAATTGGCAATTTAGAAATACAAAATGATGTAGGTTAGAGTTATCCTATCCAAAACAAAAGCTCATATTTGAATTCCCCATGTAAAACCACATAATTTAGACACCCCTGATGGTAGGATTTCCTTCAGATTCATGTTGTCACCTGAGTACGACCCGCCCTACCGCAACGGGATGATCATGCACAAGAAGTGGTGGTACGCAAAATGTCAAATTAGAGAAGTGGGGGTACGCGTTACCCTCCACTTCGAGCACTGTGTGGGTGTGTATATATATATATTATATATATATATATATCAGGGGCGACGCCAGGCTTTTGTGGATACTCAGGCTCCAACCTTTCAAGTATACCTTTCAACCTTTCAAATGTTCCGCGCGATGATTCCTCATTTCACGAAGGTCAAGCTTGTCGCCCCTCCTCTCGAGTTGGCCTGGTGAAGTAGTGAGTTGGTTTCTTGTACTCTCCACCTCACATAGCCAGGTACGCCCGGCTCATCGGGAATTGTTCTGAACCAGGCGTCTAATCTTCGTTTGAAGATATCCACTGCAACACCATTCGTGTTCCTTAGGTTTTTGGGCAGCTGATTAAACAGTTTTGGTCCTCTCACAACAAAACTATTTTCTTTCAGGGTTAGGGATGTTCCCTGTCTAACCTTTAATTTGGGAACACGACACAGTCTTCCTTTTCTACTTTCCACTGTTGTTTGGGGAGTTACAGGGTTCAGAGTAAGATTAGGGACAGGTTTCTCTATTATTTTCCCAAGTGTAAATAATGGTGTGTGTGTCTTTCCTCCTTTCCGGTGAATATAGGTTTAATTCGCGTAACTTTTCCCAGTAGCTTAGTTCTTTGCACCCCTTGATCTTGGCTGTGAAGCTTCTCTGAATCCATTCTAGTTGTCTAATGTCTTTCTTTTTATATGGGCATGTTAGGACCCAGCAGTATTCCAATTTGGGTATGATCAGTGTTTGCAGTAGAGGAAACATTATATTCCCATCCCTTTGTTTAAAGGTTCTCAGTATCTTCCCAGTTACTCTCTTTGCTCTGTTTAATGCTATCTTATTTTGTGTTTCAAATTTCGCATCATCAGTCATTCCAACCCCTAAATCTTTTGCTTTAGAATTTCTCTGAATTTCCTGTCCATCTGGGGTATAATATTCCATGAATTTTAGGTCCTCTCTTTTTCCGTACCGTAACAGCTGAAATTTCTCAGTGTTAAACTTCATATATATATATACACCTCGTCAGGCAATCATTCCCTGACGAGGTGTACTTCTGAATACACGAAAGACCTTGGAATCATTTTTCTTTTTCCTTGTGGGTTTGCATTATTCATTCATTTCACGTGTTTAATTGTAAAATTCACCCCATAATATACTGTACTCTATAATTTGATACTTGTTTCACTGTGATATGTATTATGTATGATAATTAGAATATTTTTAACTAGCATAAATTTAGGAAATAAAATATTGCCTTACCTTATTTATTTATACATGAACTCCAATCTTCTTCGTTTTAATACAAATTCTTTAATTACTTTGTCGTGCAACATCTTATTCTTCTCTAGCGCTATTACAATTTCTTTCTCTATGGCAATTCATGCTAAACTAGACAGCCTTTCCTCTGACATGGTATTCCATAGGTACGTCTTTATTCTGTTAAGCGTTGAAAAACTTCTTTCCGTTGACAAACTGGTTACAGGAATTGTCAAAAGGAGCCGAATTAATTTGATCGTTTCAGGTAAGGCTGTTCGAAGTCCAAGGTCAAGACAAAGCTTTAAAATTTCTTTTGCATGTTTGCACTGAAAAAAATCGGAGTCCCGATAGATGTATTTCAATTCTGACGTTAAAGCTTTTACGTCAAATAGATTAAGTTTTTGGGGAAATTTTCTTTATATACTGCAAACATTAATGAATTCAACAGCTCAAAAAATGAGAACTCTTGAATGCATTCAAATCGTTCCTTCAAGGCTGTTACAGAGGTATTCAGAATGCTAAAGTAAATTTCTTTAAAGTCTCACTTTTCTTCTGAGTCTCTTAGTAGGGGGAGGAATGGTCGGACAACTTACTATGTCACAAGTCACATGTCTTTATAAGAATTTCATTATAACATCTGTCATTGATTTGGACCTTTTCCAGTTTGTGTACCGTTTTTCATATAATTTATTTTTGATTGGTCATACAACCGCCGTCGATTATAACAACTTTTTAAGAGAGGTAAGTTCTTGATAACCTAACCTAACCTAACCTAACGTAACCTAACCTAACCTAACCTTCTGTTTTACTCTATGCTGTCTAAAAATGTTTACTATGCTGTATGTAATGTACTGTAGAAAACGGTACATAAACTGGAAAACGTCCATTGATTTTTCCTTCCAGAAAACTAATAAAATCATTAATTTTCTCTAATTCTTCAAAGCAGCAAATATAAACCAAAAATAAAAAGTCATCTAGTTTTGCGTACAGATTTTCAGCCTGGTTTAAACTATCTTCATCCCATGAGATTTCATCATTCAAAATGTACTACCTCGCATGCAACGCGTTGACGTCACCACGTAACGTCATACCAATAGCTCTGTTTCGACGCAGATGTGACAGATTTTATATAAAATGAACACTTTCCATATGTTGTGTATTAAATTTCCTAAATTTACTGTACTATGCAAAAGTAGAATATATAGAAATACCCAACTGCCAGTATGATATGCAAATATTGCTTTTAAATGTTTAGTGATTCAAGATAATAACATATATTTGGCACAGCAGCAAGTCGTCAGGCAGATGAGAATTTGCCTGACTTCGAACATTAAAAACTTGGTTATTCGGTGGATACAAAGTAATAAATCAATTAAAATACTAATTAACTTTACGTATAGTGAATATCCAAATGACTTTATAACATTACAAATAAATCATAAGATTTACATCATAACATGTTTCAAAGAGAGACGTCAGGCTTAAAATTGTTTGCCTGACAAGACGTGGAATTGTGTCCGTGGGTCATTGGGAAATACCTTTTCCCTATAAATGAATCCGATGATGAAAATAATAATGAGTGAGGGGTTCTAGAAACTGGCACAGCACGCAGGCCATTTAACTCAAACCATTGCTCTAACTCCTGTTTCATTATTACCAATAAAATCAGGATTCGAGGCCCCAACCTCAGTGTCTTTAATTCGCTTATTGGGAAACGATGTTAACAGAACATGAATAACACCGTACAACAAATTTTCGGTTCAGAAAAAAAACGGGAATAACATTCGGTCATTCTTAATATTTCGAGAGTGCCGATTCCAAATCTGAAAATAGTTTTTTCTGTCACGTCACGTTTTTTTGTAATGACTGCTTAAAATCTTCATACCAAAAAATAAGAATATATTGATAAACAGATAGGCTTTATCATATGGAACAGTTTAATTATTGCTATACTTCAACATATATGCACAAAATTAACATAAAACTCTCGTATTATACTGTTTTCAATTCATTATTTGTATTTATGCTGGCGTTTGTGCGATGCTTCTGGTTGGTCACGCTTTAAATTCCAGCAGAAATCGGCCAGCATAGCAGGACTCCACTTCCCTTTGTATCGGCTCTCCATTGTGGCTGTTTCCTGGTGGAATCTCTCCCCGTGTTCGTCGCTAACAGCAGATGCGTTTTCCGGAAAGAATGAGAGATGTGAATGCAAAAAATGAATTTTCAATGACATCTTACATCCGAGACATTGGCATGAGTTGATAAGTTGATCCACACGTGCAGCATAGTTGTCGTATTTAGTCTTTCCTAGTAGACCGCTGCACACGTTTTTGAATGCACGCCAGGCTGCCAACTCAACCTCATCCATCACCGCTTCAAAGTGTTCGTCTAGCATGAGTTGGCGAATTTGAGGGCCGACGAATATGTCTTCTTTAATCTTGGCATCACTCATTTTTGGGAATTTTTCCTTTAGATATTTGAAGGCAGGCTTATCCTGTTTCAACACCTTTGCAAATTGTTTCATCCGCCCTAGTTTTATGTGAAGTGGCGGCAAGATAACCTTTTCCTTTCGTACTAGTGGTTCGTGAATAACATTGTGAGATCCAGGTGAGGAATTGTCTCGCGGCGGCCATACTGAGCGTGTGTAGTGTTCAGACCTTGCTCGGCTATCCCACTTGCATAGGAAACACATATATTTCGTATAGCCAGTTTGCAATCCATTGAGAATAGCCACAACCTTCAAATCTGCGCAGATAAGACATTCATGTTCATTGTAATTTATACAGTCCAGAATAAAAGCAATATTGTCATACGTTTCTCTCAAGACGACTGAATGAGCGATCGGAACAGAAGGCATTGTGTTCCCATTGTGTAGCAGTACACCCTTAACACTGTACAGAGATGCATCAATGAACAATCTCCACTGATTCGGTTCATAGCACAAACCCAGAGCATCGAACAGACCATGTATATCAATGCAATAACAAAGATTGTTCTTCATTGTGAAATATTCCTGCAAATCCAAGGAGCGCTTTCGGAATGCTGTAATTCGTACGTCTTCCGCCAGCAGATTCCATTCTTGTAGACGTGAGGCCAGCAGTTCACTTTGTTGCTTGGTAAGTATTAAATCATGGACCAAATCATTGAGTTCAGGCTGCGTGATGAGATGTTGTTATTTCTTGGACTTGACTTGAGCTTCATAGCATTCGCCGTCTAATTCCGATTTGTCAGAGTCTGTGTTATCGGTCGGCATTTCAGCTGGAGGACGAGGGATGGATATATCTGTAGAATGTTCCACAGGACGCATAGCAGAACAAAGATTTGGGTAGACTATAGTCTTTTTCCCTTTTCTGTTGCAACCTGTAATGCGAGACAATAGACACTGTTGACTTCTTAAGATAGCATAATTGTGTAATACGTTATGCAGAGCAGGATATGCTAAAATGTACTAAAAACACCAAATTTGACGTATATTCAGAAAAATAAAAGATTCAAACCTGTGATGTTCGTTAAGCAGAAATAGCAATCAGTTGAATGGTCCAGCGGCTCTCTCCATACCATTGGGACACCGAATCCCAGACCAGGACCGGTGCCTTTGAACCATGCAGATAACGAGCTTGTACATCTCACACAGCAGATATGAGGCACCAGTGCTTGTCCTGATCACCAACTTTGCATGCGAAGTATAATTCATAAAGCTTTTTCACATGAGAAGTCAACTTCCTTTTATACTGCTTTAACGTTAATGTCCCACAAATATAACAAAAACTGTCTGGCGAATTTTTGCACTCTCTTGGCATTGTAGCATAACATCAATAAAAACCTGTAAAATAAGAAAATGATAGATCAATTTGCAATTTCACACAACATAGACGTTGTCGGTGAAATATACATAATTTGATAGCTGTTATTCAATAATATTTACTTATAGCACCGATTTATGATAAAATGTGGCTGACAATGTTGTTTTAAATGATTAATGAAAGAAATTTTTCATAAAATCAAAGTGGAAACACAGAGCCGAACACCACCACCATAGCATATGCATGACTGAACAAAATGTAAACGATGCGTTCAGAGAACCAGTGGTTCTCAAAATGATACAATGAAATAGGTCATTTTCATAAAATCGGTGGGTGATACAAATAAATGAGTGTATTTTCGCAATCTACGCATATAATTAGCCATAAAAATGACGATCTCATTTCCGTTTTTTTCACTGCTGTACAGTGTAATTAATCATTTTTGGGAAAAAAATGATGAATGATTAAATTTTCTAATTAATCAATGATTAACTGATTAAAATTATTAAAAATTAAACACTTCTGAAAAGGGTAAGAAGAGCTTTATTGTTTCTGTTTCATAAGACCGAAAAGAAGTATTTTGCTCACCCATTTAGTTTGCTTTAGTTAAAAAAAACAGGCATAAGCAGATCAGCCAGTTTATACGTGCGAAAGGTGCCGAATTCAGATGCCACATTACAAAATTTATTGAATTGAATTGAATAACCTTTATTAATAATAAAATAAACACATTGGTTTTACAATTTACGATGACATAAATAATTGTGAAGCTGAACTATTTATTTTATTTAATTTGGACCTAAGCTTTAGGCTTTACTTGGCTCTGATTAAAAATAAAACAGATAGTTATTAATAATAAATAAATTATGAGTAAGTATTATTAATAGTTAATGTATGTATTAATCTTAAATTATCATTATCGATGTATGTAAATTTCAGTTTACCTTTCCCCTAATTCAACTGACTATCCAAAATTCTTTGACTACCTCACTTCCAAAGTGGAATACATTCTTTCCCGCTCTCCCTTTGGTGAAATTGTTGAAATTTTAGATTTCAATGTTCACCACCACCTTTGGCTTTCCTCCCATTTCACTGACATCCCTGGTGAACTAGTTTACAGTTTTTCTATCCGAAATGACCTGCGGCAGATTGTACACCACCCAACTCGTATCCCCGATCGCCTTGGAGTCAGGCCCAGCATTCTGGATTTATTTCTTGCCTCTCATCCTTCTTCTTACTCTGTCAAACTTTTTTCTCGGTTGGGCTCCTCCGATCACAATCTTATATCTGTTTCCTGTCGTATCATTCCAATTCGGACTTTGGATCCCCCCAACAGGAGGCGCCTTTGGCACTTCGGCGCCGCTGATTGAAAGACCCTTAGGCAGTACTTCTGTGATTTCCCATGGCATGATTACTGCTTTCGTGGCCGGGGCCCTTCCGAGTTTGCTGAGTGCATCACGGAGGTGATTCTCTCAGGCATGGTTGACGTACATTCCACATTCTATTCCTTCTACTAATGCAAAAAGCCTTCGTTTAACTTTACTTGTTCTAATTCTATCCGGAACAGAGCGGCTTTCAGAAGGTACCGTCACTATCTACCTCCTCACTCTCACTCACCTTATATTTCTGACCGGAATCGTGCAAAATCTGTTCTTCGAGTCGCCAAAAATTCCTTCATCCAACAAAAATGTGAAAATCTATCCAATTCTAATTCTTCTCGCTCTTTCTGGTATCCAGCTAAGAACCTCTTAAACAACTTTACTTCCTCTTCTTTCCCTCCTCTTTTCCATTGCGACAACTCAGTTGCCGTCTCTTCTCCTGACAAAGCTGAACTCTTCACTCAAACTTTCGCTTACAATTCAACCCTCGACGATTCCGGCGCTGTTCCTCCATCTCCTCCCACCTCTGTCTTTATTGTGTCTGAAATTAGAATCTAAACGTATTTTTTCTGCCCTATCTGGGCTCAACTCTAGGAAGGCGTACGGGCCTGCTGGTGTTCCTCCTGTTGTTCTTAAGCACTCTCTTTCCATGCTGACACCCTGCCTAGGCAAACTCTTTCGTCTTTGTCTCTCATCTAGTACATTTCCTTCCTGATGGAAGTTCACTTCCATTCAGCCTCTCCCAAAGAAGGGTGCCAAAATTTTTTAATCTATCCTTAATAGGAAGATCCTTAAACACCTCTCCACTCACAATCTTCTTTCAGATTGTCAGTATAAGTTCCGCAAGGGACGCTCCACTGGCGATCTTCTTGCATATCTCTCTGACTCTTGTCATCCTTCTTTCGGGAATTCGGTGAAACTTTTGCTATTGCGCTAGACATATTAAAAGCCTTTGATAGAGTCTGGCACAAATATTTAATTTTGAAACTGTCCTCCTTCGGTTTTTATCCTTCTATTTGTGCCTTCATCTCTAATTTCCTTTGTGGCCGATCTATAGCTGCAGTTGTAGATGGCCATTGTTCTTCTCCTAAAGCTATTAAGAGGAGTGTTCCTCAGCGTTCTGTCCTGTCACCCACTCTTTTCCTTTTATTTATTAATGCTCTTTTAATTCGCACTTCCTCTCCTATTCATTTCTGCGCCGATGATTTCACTCTTCACTTCTCCATCCGCTTCCCAAAGCGTCCCTCATAGCAGTCACTTCATGATTCGCGTAGGATGGCTATGGGACACCTGACCTCTGATCTTTTTGCTATATCTGATTAAGGCAGAGAAAACCTTGTGGCTTTCAATGCCTCAAAAACTCAGTTCGTCCATCTGTCTACTCGTTCCAATCTTCCGCACGAGTATCCCCTTACCTTCAACAACACACAACTCAATTCTTCCTCTTCTTTTAACATTTTTAGCGTTTTCTTTTCTCGTTATCGTTCCTGGAAAGATCACATATACTCTCTTTCTAAAACAGCTTCAAAGAGGTTAGGTGTGCTTTACCGGCTCCGCAGTTTCTTCAGCCCCACTCAGTTGCTGTCTCTGTACAGGGGTCTTGTTCGCCCCTGTATGGAGGATGCTTCTCATGTGTGGGGTGGCTCAACCCACACAGCCGTACTTGACCGAGTGGAATCAAAGTCTTTTCTTCTCATCAATTCCCCGCCTCTTACTGATTGGCTTCAATATCTCTCTCTTCGCCGCACTGTTGCCTCACTCTCTCTTTACTATCGTTATTATAACGGACATTGCTTTTGTGAACTCTCTAACTGCATGCCTCCTCCTTTAATGAGAGCACGCAGTTCTAGACTTTCCCCACTTTCTTATTCTTTTTCTGTCCAACTCTCTAACGTAAGAGTTAATCGGTGTTTTCATTCTTTCACCTACTCAACCGGTGAACTCTGGAACAATCTTATTCACTCCATCTTTTCTCCTGTCTATAACCTCCCAGCTTTCAAACGCATAGTGTCTCGGCATCTGGAAAACCCTGGACCTTGATTCTGACTCTCTTCTTCTTCTATGGAGGGTGAGGGCGCTTTTGCTGGCATTTGTTCTTGGCCTCTCCTTCCTGCATAAAAAAATGCAAGGTCATAATTGAAAGTATTATACCAATACCATACAAAGAAATTAATATCATACATGAGAGATAAGAACTGAACAATCACAAGTCATGTTTCTGTAATCCTAGATTACACACGAGAAATGAATAAACAATAGTAATGTACATTAATCCTAGATTTTTATTAGTATGCCGTTATTAATCGACATTTCAACTTGGTTTTAAACAAATTTACATTCACAATATTTTTTTATCAGTATTAAATCGTTCCGTAGTTTCAATCCAATGAAATGGGTAGTTTTTGAGATGAAGGCAATCTAA
The DNA here is from genome assembly GCA_023014485.1 of Bathynomus jamesi. NCBI lineage: Eukaryota > Metazoa > Arthropoda > Malacostraca > Isopoda > Cirolanidae > Bathynomus > Bathynomus jamesi. The sequence goes on from JAJOZX010009793.1 coordinate 66,386, forward strand.
ATTGAGATATAACATGCTTTGATCTATTTCTGGTCTGATGTGAGTGGATTTCTGGATGAGTTACAAAATATCCATTTACCATTGTAAGTTAATGATTTTTTGCTTACACTCGTAAATAAAAATAAAATGTGCCAGTTTCTTTACATCATCGAGCTTTAGTAGTTTTAGCTCTTTAAATAATGCACTGGAGTGATCAAGGAAACCAACATCAGCTAATACCTTTATTGCTCGTTTTTGAATGACAAAGATACTGTTTAAAGCGTTGTTAGCGGCGTTTCCCAAAACAAGAGAGCAGTACGTTTATAAGGAAGAACAAGAGCATGATAAAGAGTCAATAAAATCTGTTTCGGGACTACATTTCTAAGTATAAACATTATAGCAACACTCCTTAAAAATCTTTTTCGCGATATAATTAGATGATCACTCCACTGCAAATCTTATCTAGCATTACATCAAGTATTTATAGTAAATTGATATTGAAATTATGGGGAAATTTAATAATTTTTCATCATTTTCTACAATATTTATTTTTTACTAATTAATTATTCAATTAGAAATAATGATTAACTTATTAACTGAATAATCCTAACCATACCCTAGTTGTTACCCACTGAACTGTGGATGCTGGCAAATCCCGATGATACTGGTAAGAATGATGCAGGAGTTCGAACAATGAACCACATTAGTTAACCTGAGCGTTGTATCAATTTCTGACTCTCTTGACTAATTATATATATAATATATATACCTTTCAATCTTTCAAATGTTCCGCGTGATGATTCCTCATTTCACGAAGGTGAAGCTTGTCGCCCCTCCTCTTGAGTTGGTCTGGTGAAGTAGTGAGTTGGTTTCTTGTACTCTCCACTTCACATAGCCAGATACGCCCGGCTCATCGGGGATTGTTCTGAGCTAGGCGTCTAATCTTCTTTTGAAGATGTCCACTGCAACACCACTCGTGTTTCTTAGGTCTATGGGCAGCTGATTAATATATAGGCCCTATATATATATATATATAAATATATAATTTTTTTTTTCGAGTTTGCTTCCCATTTTCAAGCGTAAAATTATAATATAATGCAATTAAAACAAAAGCAGTTTTTAAAAACTGCATAAAAGAAATTTATATATATATATACACCTTTGGTAATCTTTTTGTTAGCTTCCGCCCGAATTGTTCATTCTGACGAAGGTCAAGCTTTTCACTCCACTTTAGACCTACAGTTTAACGTGGAATCCGAACCACGCCCCACCAGCAGCCCAGCTTCTTAACCACTAGGCCACCCAGGGTACCCATTTATCTACCAACCACTTTCTTTATCGTGTGGAAGGATGAACAGCTGGGTTTTGTTGCGCGCCGCCTGCCGTCACCGGGTCATGAACCCGGGGCCGATAGATTCGTAGTCAGCGACGCTAACAACTACACCACCGAGGCGCATATATATATATATATATATATATTACAGGCAAAGCATATAATCGAGGTATTGTATACAATTCTTAGACATTGTATAAAATGCCTACAAGTTTTAGGCAAAGTATGAAATATAAAGATTTTTTATACTTTTCCTAGGTATTCTATATAATTCCAAGGTAGTATATGGAATGCCAACGCTGTATTAGGCAAGCTGTTATTTACATATCCTCACGGAAAATAACTTTAATCTACTGTACACAGGGATATTAGAGAATGTTATAAACAAACATTATAGAAACACAAAATATTTTTAATATTGAAATTCATATTAAAATACTAAAATATTAAAAATGTATTAAAAATATTAAAATATTGCATTTATAATTAAGTATATTAATATTACAATTGAAATTCATATTCAAAGTCATATTCATTACTTGTTACAACATGATAAACTCGAATGGCATTTCGATTGACACAAAACCTTGTTTTTAACCCAAAAACATTTTTCAGTTTCGCATTTAGTTTTGCTAGAGCATTTCACAAATCCTTGCCTGTCCCAATTGATTGTTGAGTAGCAACAGATCGAAGTGATCCTTATCTTTCGGAACGTTGTCTGATCTCAGTAGACTGCTTCTGCACGCCGAGAACTGCTATCTGGAGTACAATTGCTTTAAAACACCATCTCTTGTTCCGAAACGATAGAATCCGTCACTCGTTACCTCTAAAACAACAGCTAATATGTTACGAGCATCTCCTCGGCCTCTATCAACTTCAGGAACACGTATTCGAACTGTCGATCCTCGTTCCACCGGTGCAGGTAATTCGATTTGACACATTGCCGGTATGAAGTCAGCCATTATATAGAATACCTAGGAAAAGCATAAAAATCTTTATATTTCATACTTTGCCTAAAGCTTGTAGGCATTTTACACAATGCCTAGGAATTGCATATAATGCCTAATTTCACACTTTACCTGTAACATATATATATATATATATAATATACACTTTAATCACTATTACAGTTCAAATAACCACTAAACAGACCTTCGCTGAGGTTAACAAGAGTGGAAATTTTTTTTATTTTGTTTAAAAAAAATTACTTATTAGACTTTTAATACATCATACAACTACACGTAAGTAGGTTTTTGTAGGTTAGGTTAGAGTAATTACGAGTGGTGTATGGATTCCAAAATTTAGCCGACGCCGATTCCATGAAAATTTGCCGATGCCGATTCCTTGAAAAACTACTGATACCGATTCTTTACTTATATTTTAAAAAATCAATTCCCTTCATAAATTTTACTAATCTAATGTGAAAACTTTAAATTTTCATATTTTTACATTTCAAATTTGTTTAAATGCTTTTCCTTAGCTTATTCTACAATATACGGTACCAGAATTTGTTACTCATATACGTAGCTAAAACAATGTTAAATTGTTTTATTACTCAGCAAAATGCTAAAACTATTTTAGTTTAGTTTCATAAATTGAATACCAATATTTAAAATAATTGTTTTTCCTTATCCTCGTACACCTCGTAGTAGTTTCGTGCGCTAGTCTCTCTTCACACGAAGGTCAAACTGGTGGCCCCACCTCTAGGCCTGGCTTGATGGAGGAGCGAGTTGCTCTTTTTCAATCGCCACCGCACATAGCCAGGTACACCCGACTCATCTGGTACAGTCCTCAGCCAGGCATCTAGTCTTTGATCGCTATCATGTTTCTGAGGTCCTTTGGAAGCTGGTTAAAAAGTCTCGGCCCCCTGACAACCAAGCTGTTTTCTTTCAGTGTTGAGGAGGTCCCTTGTCGGGTCTTTAATTTGGGAACACTACACATTCTGCCTTTCTTATTTTCCAGTGTTTTTTTGGGTGGTAACTAGGTTTAGTTTCAGGTTTGGTACAAGTTTTTCGATCATTTTCCATGTACAGGGTGTTCGAAAAGTGTCATCACTCCCTACAAAATGTACATATTGTAATACCAATTTTATTTATGTGTGATTAATTGTAGTTATATGTGGTAGGTGTAATTTAAGCAACAAGTCACTAGCAACAATTACTTTAATTACAGTAAATACAGTTACTAATTACAGTTACTAATCAAGAATATCTGTGTGTGCACCATCGTTTTCGTAACAAAGGATTATGCGCCTCCATGTGCTGTGTGAGAATCGACGCAGCGTTGCTGGAGTGATTGCACCAAATGCATCTCGAACAGCGCGTTTCAGTTCCTCTGTTGTGCAGTAACGCACCCGGGATACGTTCTGCATGATGAACCCCCATAACGCATTGTCGCATGAAGAGAGATCTGGACTTCGGGGCGGCCACTCAAGAGGGGCAGGTAAATGTTGTGAGCCACGGCTGATCCATTTGTCTCTGAACACTTCGTTGAGGAACTCCCTCACAGTAATGGCAAAATGAGCTGGAGCCCCGTCTTGTTGAAACCACACCCGACCAAGCAGCCCAAAGCATTCGAGCTCAGGCACAAACCAGTCCCGTAACATGTTGAGGTAGGCAGTTTGGTTGACGGGACCCTCAAAAAAATATGGACCGAACAAGTTCCTGGCAGACACTGCAGCCCATATCATCATGTGCGGTGGATGGTGTTCCAGTTCCTCAAGGAAGTGTAGATTTTCCTTGCTCCAGAAGTAAACATTTCTCATTTTGGCGCTACAGTAAATTGCACATTCGTCAGAAAAAAATCACTGTTCCACGTAGAGGAGTTGTTGGGAAAACGGTCAAAAACCGTTCACAGGCTTCATATCGTTTCTGCGTCTGTATCGCTTAATTCATTAACAAATGACGGGCGGTATGGTTTCATGCCTAGATCTTTTGTCATGTGATCTCTCATTGTGGGCATGAGGGCTGCAAGTTCTTGTTATTGTTTCCGAAGTGTTTTTTTTCTCTGTGAACGAGCCACCGATGCAATCATACCTTCACATTGTTTTGCTCGTGTTGTTGGTCTTCCCGACCGTGGTCTGTCCTTGATGGAGCCAGTTTCAAACAGCTTTTTCTCCCATCGTAATACCGTCTTGTTTGGTGGTGCAGCCTTATTGAATCTTGTGTTGAAATCATTCTGGATAACATGCATCGTTTTGCCAGTGTTAGGAAATCTAGAAAAGGAAGAACCATTGTTGTCCCAAGGCGAAATGATGACTAAGCTGATTGATGCAGCATTGCTTGTATATATTAAGTTAAGGTGTATATATATCCATCTCATAATTGTAAGGTTAGTGAAAAATTCACTTAATTTAGAGCTAGCATTTTTGGGCTCTTGTGGCATCATTGTTTGGGCACTCTTGTGGCATCATTTTTTTGGGGCGCTGCGCGTCCTTCCTACTCGTTTGTTGAATGCGGCACTTACAGGGTGTGGTCTTATAGAGAGCTCTCTTGCAATTCAGTTTGGTTGTTTAAGATTGTTGCATCGTGCAATGGTACAGGTTGTGTGTTGTTGCAAGGTTTAGAAAGAAGACCATAAATAGTGCCCCTTTTGTTTTTTATCTTAATTTTATGCAACTGAGGTCTAAGGTAGGCCCACATCGAGTCAGCAACCCTGAGGTAGGACCTAATAGGACCTCCAAGTCCGTAAGTTTTTAGTCTAGCTTAACTTGGGCTGTAGGTTAAACTGGCCCTTCAGAGCTTGGCCGTTTAGGGCTCAGCTGGGATTCTGAACCCAATTAAAAAAAAAAAAATTAACATGGTCCTTCGAAATCGGATTCTAGCCCAAGACTGAGTCAGTCACTATTTTCCAGCAAAATTCTGATTGTGCAAATTGTAGCCCAAGTTAGGCCTAGACGGGTTGAGCATAATTGAGTTAAGGTCCCAGGGTAGAAAGTTTGTTCGCCCAATTGCGAAACTTGGCCACTCGTCTGTCGTTGTTTTGAGCCTACATTTTTAACCGGTCTGGTTAATTTTGGTTTATTATTGAGTTAAAGTCCCAGGGTAGAATGTTTGGTCGCCCAATTGCGAAACTTGGCCACTCGTCTGTCGTTGTTTTGGGCTTATATTTTTACCGGTTTGGTTAATTTTGGTTTATTTTTCGTAGGCGAAGGTTGCAGACTTCAGTGCGCCAGTTACTTGGGTCGAAAATTTGGTATTCCATACTGGTGGTTGGTCAGTACCCCAACCAAGCAATTCAGTTTATTTGAAAAAAGCAAATTTGAGTTGATCAGTTTGGTTAAGTATTTTTGCCAATTCAGCTTATTTGGCATTGAGCTCAGTTGTTGTTTGCATTGAAGATGAGTGCAGCTGAATTGAACAAGTTTAAAAAAAGGAGAAGCGCCTACAAAGGTCTAATTACAAAGGTCATTGCCACTATAGATTCTGCCATACAGCAAGAGGATTTGAGCTTAGTGACTGCGCAGCTTTCCATATTAGAAACTAAAAAGGTTGCTTTAAGCGAAGTAAATGTTAAAATTGAGGCTCTTATGGAAGAGGATAAATAGAAAATAACATAATTTACTTTGAAGAGATTATTGATGATATAATTAAAGTATGCCACAGAGCAAAAGAGTTTAGCAGCTCAGTAGAGTTAGAGACCAGGTCTAATAATGAAACACAACCCACAACAAATGGTGTTTGTGAAGTTAAGGTTAACAGATCTGCAGTTCAATTACCGAGGCTTGTACTCAAAACATTTTCTGGGAGTATTCAGGAATGGCAAGGATGGGCAGACAGTTTTCAATCAGCAGTTCATTCTAGTCAAGTGTTAAGTGCGGTGGAGAAGTTTATTTATTTGCAGTCCCTCTTGGAAGGGGAGGCAGCAAAGACAATAGCAGGATTAGCATTAACAGAGGCTAATTATAATGTGGCTTGGGATATATTAAAGAAACGGTTTGGTAAGCCGGAGATCTTAATTAAAAGCCACCTCCGCGAACTTTTAGCTATACCTCGTGTTAATAATCCCAATAGTGTCAAGGAGTTACTGCAGTTATATGATGAATTTGAAGTTAGAACTAGGTCTCTGGACAACTTGGGTGTAGGAATGGAAAGGTATGGTATAATGTTGGTCACTATACTGGAGTCTAAATTGCCTAGCTCAATTTTGTTTGAATTAAGTAGGGGACACTCTACAGAACATGTGTGCATCCCCCTTCAGCAGATGTTAAGTCTTTTAGGCACAGAATTAGCAAGACGAGAGGGAATTGAGTTTGCACAGTGGGATGTTAAACAAGGGGACAAAGGCAGGCACAGCACCAAAGTTTCTACAAAAAGGAATAGCCCAGGTACAGTGTTAGCTCTACATGCATCCTCTGAGAATAAATTAAAGGGAATCAAGGAATGCATATTTTGTGAAGGCATGTTTTAAATGTTTTTTGAAAGGCCACAGAGCAAGGTTTTGTAAGTTTAAAATTTTGTGCAAAAAATGCCATGGCCGGCATCAGCCATTATTGTGTGAAAACACCCCTAGTAGGCCTACCCCAGAAGTAGAGACATCAGTGGCACATGCCACTGCTATGAAAGGGAGTAAAAGTAAAGGAGGATTATTGCAAACAGCTGCATCATTATTAATTGGGAATGATGGAGAAGCTACTGTAAGAGTGTTGTTTGTTAGTGGTAGCCACTGTAGCTTTACAGTATTAAGACCAGAATTTCCAGAAAATTTAAGTTTAAAGAACTAAAGAGGGAAAATTTAAGAATTTCTGGGTTTGGGGGTTCCGTTCAAAACTGAACCAAAGTTAAGAAGGTAGAAGTTCTGTACAGTGAACAGTGATGTTTTAGAGCAATTTGAAAAGGGATTGGGTTTAGAGATGGCTGCTATGAAGTTGGCCTCCCTTGGAAGGATTCTTGCAAACCCAGTTCAAACCTTCAGCTAGCTAATAGGAGGTTGGAGACTTCATTGTACAGGCTTAGGAAAAATGAGTTGTTAATTGAATACAATGAGGCCATCCTAAGCTATGTAAAGGAGGGCTATGCTGAAAGGGTGCAAGGTGAGCTGGTGAGCCAGGAGGCACATTATCTGCCACACCATGCAGTGGTACGGCGAGACAAAACTACCACCAAACTGAGGGTAGTTTTTGATGGCTCAGCCAAGGACAAAGGTGGTGTGTCCTTGAATGACTGTTTGGATGCTGGGCCAAATTTAAATGCAGATTTATTTTCCTTGTTATTGAGATTCAGATTTGGTAGAGTAGCATTGACTGCAGATGTGAAGCAAGCCTTTTTGCGGATAAAGTTAAAACCAGAGGACAGAGATGCAGTAAGGTATCTGTGGGTGGATACGAAAGACTTGTTGGAAAATGAACCTAAGGCTCAAGCATATATAATGAAGTCAGTGTTGTTTGGCCTCAGCTCTAGTCCATTTCTGTTGGCAGCTACTATGCAGTACCATTTTAAGAAATATTCTGAAGTCTATCCTAACTCTATTGAATACATAAGGAAAAATTTTTATGTTGATGATTTGCTGTGTTCCGTGGATAATACAGAAATGGCTAAACAGATATTCATGGAGGCTAGAGCTATAATGAGGGAGGCTGGCATGGAGCTTAGAAAATGGCAGACCAATCATTCTCAATTACAGGAGTTTATGAGTCAGTCCTGTGTAGGACCTGATGCAGCAGAAAGTATTGAGGATTCCGGTATTAAGGAGTTGTGGGCAATAGACACAAAGGTGCTAGGCATTGTTTGGCAGCAAGGAGAGGATTTGTTTACCTTCAATGGGAAAGCTTTAGTAGAGCTGGCTGAGAATGAGACAAGGTGGACAAAACGTCCAGCTCTTAGTTTGGCTTCAAAGGTCTTTGATCCTCTTGGATTCCTGGCTCCATTTGTGATAAAGTAAAAAATTTGGTTTCAGAGCCTCTGGGAAATTGGACTTGGTTGGGACCAAGAGTTACCTGATCATATGGTGGTAAGGTGGAAATATTGGTTCAAAGAATTGGCACATCTTGGAGACATTGAAATCCCAAGATGGTACTTTGGAGAGTTGAACAATAGTCCAGACAATTTGGAGCTGCACATCTTTTGTGATGCAAGTGAGGAAGCCTATGCAACTTGTATTTATATAAGAGGCACATTTAAAGAGGAAGTAAGTTGCAGGTTGGTTGCTGCAAAGAGCAGAGTAGCACCTTTGAAAAGGCTTTCTATTCCAACGTTGGAATTGATGGGTGCAGCTATTGCTAGTCGGCTTGTAGTTACAGTGCAAAAGTCTTTGGCCCTCTATGAAATTCCAAGCTATTATTGAACAGACTCCACTAAAGTTTGGCACTGGTTAAGAAGCCAGGCAAGGAAATGGAAACCATTTGTTGCCAATAGGGTGGAGGAAATTCAAGTACACACAGATCCCAAGCAATGGAAGCATTGTCCAGGCACCCAAAACCCAGCTGATTTATCAACACGAGGAATTTCAGTGAAAGATCTTGCACAGTCAAGTTTGTGGTGGAATGGGCCAGAGTGGCTAAAACTTGGAAGTGAAAACTGGCCTTCTAATCAGCCTATTGTAGGAGAATGCCAGGCTCAAGAAGCATGGGTGAGTGAGGTGAAAAAATGCATTGTGAACAGTTGTCAAGTTATGCAGCAGGACCCCATATTGAGGCTTGAGGACATTAGCAGTGTGAAAAGGTTGTTAAGAGTGACAGCATGGGTATATAGATTTACAAACAATATTAAGGGAGAAACAAGAAGGGAGGGAATTCTGAACAGTAAGGAGATTCAGCAAGCCAGGCAATACTGGGTGATATATGTGCAGAAGGAAAAATTTGGTGAAGAGAGGGAATTGCTCACCAGCCGTCCATTACAGGTTCTACCAACACATTCTGCTCTCAAAGGTTTGGATGTGTTTGTGGATCAGGATTTATTGAAAGTAGGAGGTAGACTACAGTTTTCTGGGCTTCCAGAGGAGAAAAGACATCCAATTTTGCTACCTTCTGGGGGGCACTTTGTGGAACTTTTGATCCTGGATACTCATCCTAAGTTTTTACATGCTGGAGTTAGAGAAGTGATGATAGAGATCAGACAACAGTTTTGGATTCCCAAAATTAGACAAGTAGTAAAAAAGGTCTCGCATAAATGTGTGGTTTGCAAGCGTTGGAGTGCAAAGCCTTATTATGAAAAGGTGGCTCCACTTCCAAGAGAACGGTGTGTCTATACTGCCCCATTTGATGTAGTGGGAGTAGACTTCGCAGGTCCAGTCTATATGTATGAGCAAGGGGAGTCTAACAAAGGTTATATATGTCTTTTCACATGTGCTACCACCAGAGCAATCCATTTGGAGTTGGTAAGCAACTTAAGTAGTGATGTATTTCTTTTGGCCTTTAAAAGGTTTGTGAACAGAAGTGGTTTCCCAAATAAAATCATATCGGATAATGCAAAAACCTTCAAAAAGGCTGCAAAGGAACTCCAAGAAGTTTGGTCCTTGCTAAAAGAGGAAGGATTCCAATCCTACTTTTCACACCAAGGGGTACAGTGGGAGTTTATTGTTGAGAGAGCACCATGGTGGGGAGGATTTTGGGAAAGGCTAGAGAGAAGTGTGAAGTGTCCATTAAAGAAACTTTTAGCTAATGCTCATTTGAGCAAAGAAGAATTCTGCACTGTTTTGTGTGAAGTAGAAGCAATGGTGAACAGTAGGCCTATCACTTTTGTTTATAACAGTATGCAGGATGCAGAGTCATTGACACCAAATCATTTTCTTTGTGGTAAACGATTAACATCAAGCCCCAGTTTGCCAGAAGACTTGCAGCCTATCCAGAGGACTCAAGGAGAGTTAACCAGAAAGTTGAAGTACCTTGAAGAGCTACAAGATCAGTTATGGAAGAGGTGGCAGATGGAATACTTGCCAGAACTCAATTATTACCCACCAGACAATGTAAAGGGCTCCAATGCAAATTGTATCAAGGTGGGAGAAGTGGTAATGATTGGGGATGAAAGACCAAGGCAATGCTGGAAGCGTGGCATAATTGAAGAGTTGTTTGTTGGCAAAGACAATTTAGTTAGGTCTGCACTGGTAAAGACTTCAGAAGGAAAATTAAAGAGACCTATACAAAAACTCTATGCTTTAGAAATCAGCAAAAACACAGATAGTCAAGATGAAACATTTGAGTTACAGCCTCATGGGGAAGGCTTGGCTAAATTTGCAGAAGATAATGACAACAATGCCTCTTCGGTGGGGAGTGTTAGAAAATCTAGAAAAGGAAGAACCATTGTTGTCCCAAGGCGATATGACGACTAAGCTGATTGATGCAGCATTGCTTGTATATATTAAGTTAAGGTGTATATATATATATCCATCTCATAATTGTAAGGTTAGTGAAAAATTCACTTAATTTAGAGTTAGCATTTTTGGGCTCTTGTGGCATCATTGTTTGGGCACTCTTGTGGCATCATTTTTTTGGGGCGCTGCGCGTCCTTCCTACTCGTTTGTTGAATGCGGCACTTACAGAGTGTGGTCTTATAGAGAGCTCTTGCAATTCAGTTTGGTTGTTTAGATACAAGATTGTTGCATCGTGCAATGGTGCAGGTTGTGTTGTTGTTGCAAGGTTTAGAAAGAACCATAAATAGTGCCCCTTTTGTTTTTTATCTTAATTTTATGCAACTGAGGCCTAAGGTAGGCCCACATCGAGTCAGCAACCCTGAGGTAGGACCTAATAGGACCTCCAAGTCCGTAAGTTTTTAGTCTAGCTTAACTTGGGCTGTAGGTTAAACTGGCCCTTCAGAGCTTGGCCGTTTAGGGCTCAGCTGGGATTGTGAACCCAATAAAATAAAAAAAATAAAAATTAACAGCCAGTATGTGACCTTTCATGAGCCCATGTGCTCATCACTATCCTTTCCTGCAGAATGTAAGTGGACTGGTCTGCCATTGTTCACACAACTCTAATACCTGAAAAAGAAAAAAAGTCAAATGAATCACATATAAATTCAATTAATCACACAAAAATAAAATTGGTATTACAATATGTACATTTTGTAGGGGGTGACGGGACTTTTCGAACACCCTGTATATATTATCGTGTACCTCTCCCTTCATCTTTCCAGAGAGTACAGAGTTAGTTTATGTAGTCTTTCCCAGTAGTTGAATTCTTTGCAGCCATCGATTGTGGCTGTGAAATGTCTCTGAATATCTTCTAGTTTATTAATTTCTTCCTTCTTGTATGGGGACATCAAGACTGAGCAGTATTCAAGTTTTGGTATGATCACTTTTTTCAACAAGGAATCATTACTCTCTTGTCCCTTCTTTTAAAGGTTCTTACTACCTGTCCCGCTACTCTTTTTGCTTTGTTTATCGCTATCTGGTTTGTGTCTCGAATTTCGCATCATCGGTCATTATAACCCCCAAATCTATCGTTTTCATGCTTCTTTGAATTTTATGTCTGTCCGGAGCATAATATGCTGTCTGTTTAAGTACCTCAATTCTACCATATCTCAAGAGTTGGAATTTCTCGGTATTAAATGTCAGGTTGTTCTCTTCTGACCACTTGTATATTCTCTTCGTGCCCCTCTGCAAGGCCTCCACCCGTCTTACATCGCTGATTTTTCTGCTGATCTTTGTATCGTCTGCAAAGGATGTTACTATACTAATGCTGTTTACTTTATTGTCTTTGTCTGTTAGTATGATAATGAAAAAGAGCGGGGCCAATACTGTTCCTTGTGGTACTGAACTGCGTACTTCCGATTCTGATGATGATATACCTTGAATTTTGACGACCTGTATACGTTCTCTGAGGAAGTGTAGATCCATTTTCCAACTTTGCCTGTTATTCCCATATGTTTCATTTTATACGCTATTATATCATAATCACATTTGTTGAAGGCTTTAGCAAAATCCGTGTATATGACATCGTAGTTTTCATTGCCTTGAAGTGTGTCTAGGATACTTTTATAATGTTCTATAAGTTGTGATAGGCATGATCTTCCTGATCGGAATCCGTGCTGATTTTCGTTGAGTATTTCCGGTGTCTCCAAGAAGTCATATGTTTTCTCTCTAACTAATCTTTCAAATACTATTTGGAAAAAATGTAAATTTATGGGCAACTCAGTTTATTAAGTTTTGCCTTATTATATAAAATGTTTTTATATAATTACACTTTAAAATGAGCGTAAATTATCATAAATAGTGACTTTTTGCTGTTCAATTTTCTATAAATATAGATTTTGTTTTGTAATGAAAATTTTAAAATGTCAAAGAATCGGTAAGAGAATCGGCTAAATACGAGGTGTGTTCAAAAAGTTCCCGAACTGGTTATGCTGCGCGCGCGTCATGTGATGCATGTTGTAGTGTGACTCAGTCTGTGTCCAAAGACGGTTGCCGCTTCTTGATATCGTATTTTGTTCTCTCCATACTTACTGTTTTGTGAAGTCATTTTGTGTGTTTTGTCGCATTTTGTGTATTTGAATAATGGCTACTGTTGAAGAACAAAGTGTGTACATAAAATTTTGCGTTAAGCTGGGCAAGACTGCTTCTGAAACCCATGCCATGCTGAGCACAGCATTTGGCAATGACGCTTTGAGTCAGACAACCACTTTTGAGTGGCACAATCGCTTTAAGGAAGGCCGAACGTCGACGAAGGACGATGCAAGGGTGGGATAACCTTCCACTTCAAGAACTGATGACACTGTTGCTTGTGTTCGTGAAATGATTCGAGGGAACCGTAGACTGACAATCAGGGAAGTCGCAGACGAAATGGACATTTCGATAGGATCATGCCACACGATACTCAGAAAGAATTTGGGGACGCGTCGTGTGTCAGCCAAATTTGTGCAACGACTCTTGACTGCCGAGCAGAAAGAGCAACGTGTTGTTGTGTCTCAAGACCTCCTTCATCGTGCCAATCTTGATTAAATTTTCTCAGAAACATCGTTATAGGTGACGAGACGTGGGTGTACGGGCATGACGTTGAAACAAAGCAGCAGTCATCGCAATGGAAGTGCGCGACGTCCCCGAGACCGTAAAAAACACGGCAAGTCCGATCGAATGTGAAGGCAATGCTGGTCGCTTTTTTCGATTACTACGGACTCGTTCATTACGAATTCGTCCTTAGAGGTGAAACAGTTAACCAACAGTTTTATTTGGAAATACTGAAGCGCGTGCGAGACGCAGTAAAGAGAAAACGGCCTGAAAGTTGGAAAGCAGGAACGTGGATGTTGCACCATGACAATGCGCCCGCACAAACAGCGCTGTCAATTCAGCATTACCTGGCGAGGCACAACGTCTTAGTCGTTCTCCAGTCCCCGTATTCTCTAGATCTGTCCCCAGCAGACTTTTTTCTTTTCCCCAAATTTAAATTTGCATTGAAAGGTCGAAGATTTCAAAGTTTGAAAGAAATTATTCAAAATGTAATAAACGAACTGAAGGCAGTTAATAATGCGGCCTACCACAAATGCTTTCAAAAGTGGAAACACCGTTGGGAGTGACGTATAGCTGCACAAGGAGACTAATTTTAAGGAGACAGCATCAATTAGATCATAAGTGTTACCAGAAAGTTTTTGTGGGATCAGTCCGGGAACCTATATATATATACATTTTAACTGCAAACAACACACAGTATAATTAATGTAAAGAACGACGCTTGTGTTGAAGAGCGTCCGTACAAGATGAGGAGAGAGAACGAGCAAATGAAAAATGAGGCACCTCCCAGGAATCGAACCGGAATCATCCAATTTCCGGTCGGATATGCTAACCACTACACCAAGGTCCCTGGTTCACTTGCTCATTCTCTCTCCTCATCTTGTGCAGACGCTCTTCTACACAAGCGTCGTTCTTTACATTACTTATACTGTGTGTTGTTTGTAGTTAAAATGTATATATGTACGGCATGAGAAGGTGCTCCCTCAGGGCATTCGATTCGGCTCATATGTAGGAGCCGAATCGGGGACCTTGGTACAGTGGTTAGCATATCCGACCGGCAATTGGATGATCCCGGGTTCGATTCCTGGGAGGTGCCTCATTTTTCATTTGCTCGTTCTCTCTCCTCATCTTGTGCGGACGCTCTTCTACAAAGGCGTCGTTCTTTACATATCTACAGTATATATACCAGTTTTCAGCACCCGAAAAAGTGACAAAGCGATACCTGACATAGATGCATTCTTTGAAGAGAAATTGCAAGGAGAGTGTATAACAGACTTTGATTTTACCCCAGAAGATGTAGCGAGAGTTATAGGACAAATGAAACCACATTCAGCTGCAGGTCCGGACAATTGGAACGCATAATTGATTAAAAACTGTAAAAATGAAATAGCTACACCTTTATACTAGATATGGAGAAGATCCCTAGACACTGGGGAAATACCGAGCATCTTGAAAAGAGCAAACATTGTCCCTATATATAAAGGAGGGCACAGATCTCAAGCAAAGAACTATAGACCAGTATCATTGACGTCCCACCTCACCATAGTATTTGAAAGAATAGTTAGAGAGAAAATTTATGATTTCTTGGAGACACTGGAAAGATTCAACGAAAATCAGCACGGATTCCGATCAGGAAGATCATGCCTATCACAACTATTAGAACACTACAACAATATCCTAGATGCACTGGAAGGGAATGACAACTACGATGTCATATACACAGAGGCGTACCAATACTTTTTGCCGCTCGGGGCGAGAATGCCAACGCCCCCCCTCCCCTCCTGCAACAATTTTCAATTTTAAAAACAATTCCTTTACAAAAATACACTTCTAAACAAAACTTTTATTGGAAGAAAAACTAAATAAAGCAACTTCAATTTTAACAATACTGCATAATGTACCGTACATAATATACTACATAATTTTAACAATAACTATATGATGTATAATGCCTAGTTAAATTTTTGGACTTTCATAACAGAAAATTCATGAATGATTTTTTTCTATGTCCATTGTCTCTGCAACTTCGCGTTCAATTGAAATAATCGCCAAATTGCTCAGTCTAGATTGACTTATAGTTGACCTGAGGTAAGTTTTTATAAGTTTCAGTTTCGAGAAACTTCGTTCGCAACTTGCCACGGACATGCATGTAGTTAGACAGATCCGGAGGGCAATTGTTATATGAGGCAAAGATTCCACTAGATCCCATTTAACGATCCACTGAAGTAGTTTTAACATATCCCAGTACTTTGGATCATCGTCGACGCTTATGCTTTCGAAACTGAGCAAATGTCTGCGCAAACGCTTTATTTCTTCCAGTAGACTTCCTGGATTAATGTCATTGTAGATGGAAGAAAAATTATTGACCTTGGTATTAATTTCTTCATCTTTGGACTGATTCAAAAGGTACGAAGGAGACAGAAATTCAAAGCGATCATTCATATTTTTAAGACAAACTGTGCGTTTTTCAATTTCTGCGCATACTGCGCCCGCCTGACAGTAATTTGCCGCCCCTCGGGAAGTGCCGCTCGGGGCGGTCGCCCCTCTCGCCCCTCCCTTGATACGCCACTGCATATACATGGATTTTGTTAAAGCCTTCGACAGAGGTGATCACGGTATAATAGCACATAAAATGAAATATATGGGAATAACAGGCAAAGTGGAAAAATGGATCTACAACTTCCTCAGAGAACGTCTACATGTCATCAAAATTCAAAGTATATTATCATCAGAATCGGAAGTACGCAGCTCAGTACCACAAGGGACGGTACTGGCCCCACTCCTGTTCATTATCATACTAACAAACATAGACAGCGGAGTAAACAGCAACAGTATAGTAACATCCTTTGCAGACGATACAAAGATCAGCAGAATAAGACCGTAAAGGTAGGGCAGAGAAGGTGAAGTGGACATGAAAAGCGGAATTAAGTCCTTATGATCTTTGAGAATGCGTTTCAAGCCACTATTAAATGATTTGATGACGTCATCCTGCGGGTTCTTCCTAAGTTTGCTGTATGTGGCGGGGTCCTGGAGAAGCTCGTTCATCTTTCCGATGTAGTCCACTTGAAACGCATTCTCAAAGATCATAAAGACTTAATTCCGCTTTTCATGTCCATTTCACCTTCTCTGCCCTACCTTTACGGTCTTATTAAAACCCACAAACCTGGCAACCCTATGCGCCCTATTATTAGCTCGGTGGGCTCTATTACTTATAAATTCTCCAAATGGCTTGTCAAAGTCTTGTCCCCCATTCTCGGAACTATCTCTGATTCACATGTAAAAAATTCCATGGATCTTACTGAAAAATTGAATAATGCACGTACTGAAACTAATGATAGATTGATCAGTTTTGACGTTTGTTCATTGTTTACAAAAGTGCCGATTGACGATATGCTTAACTTTCTCTCCCAAGAATTACATAAGTATGACCTGCCACTACCTTCACACATTGTTTTGGAACTTATTAAGCTTTGCATCAAAGACTGTAAATTCACTTTCAATAACGAGTATTATCAACAAGTTTTTGGGATGGCCATGGGCAACCCCTTATCGCCCCTCCTCTCCAATATTTATATGGAGTTTTTCGAAATTACTTACATTCCGAGAATCCTGGGGGTTGGCATCCCTTGGTTGCGGTACGTCGACGATATTTTGTGTATCTGGCCCATGAATCGTGACCTGGATAACTTCTTCCTTCAGTTAAACGATCAAGTCCCCTCCATTAAGTTTACTTTAGAAGTGGAACAAGACAATTCAATCCCATTTTTGGATGTGCGTGTACATAGGGAAAGCCCAGGTTTTAAGTTTAGTATCTATCGGAAAACAACAAACAATTTGTCCTACGTACACTTTTACTCGGGACATGACACCCCCACCAAGAAGGCCATTTTTTCTTCAATGTTTCTCCGCGCCCTTAGGATCGCCAGTCCGGAATACATCGATGCCGAATTGGAAAAAATCAACGGTATTGGAAGTGATCTGTGTTATCCATCTGCGTTTATGGAATCTTGTCTCAACAAGGCAAAACGAACTTTCTATCGCGTCAATAATAACACTCGTACTTTGTCAAAAAATATTTTAGTACTTCCATTTTTCCCTAGCTTTTTAGGCATTGCTAATGTACTTAAACTTTTGGATATTAATGTAGTATTTTCATATAACAATATTGTGAAAAATATCATAGTAAAAAATAGCCCTACCAATAATTCAGGCATTATCTATAAAATTGGTTGTAAACAATGTGATTCCTTTTACATAGGTCAGACGGGAAAGGATTTGCACACACGTATAAAACAGCATCAATATTCCGTTAGAACAGGACAGTTGTCCAGTGCTCTTTTTGTCCATTTGTCAGAGTTATCCCACTGTATTGATTGGAATAATGCTTCAGTTTTATTCCACTCTAGCAACATTGTTAATAGAAATATTCTTGAGTCTGCCATTATCCAACTTTCAAATAACTTCAACATAAGCAAAGGTCTTTTTTCAACTCGGTCCTGTTGTTTTGAATTCCTTCAAAACAGATTTAGATAAGAAGGGTAGAACACTAAATCTTTGGTAAACTTACTTGTATGCTACTTTAGTAACTTTTAATTTTCATTTTATTTTTATATACATCGAAACTTGACCATAAAAGGCAGTGTTAAAACCAGGGCAGATTTCCAGTATAAATTCGTATTTTTATAATTCATTTGATCTTGTGCTAAAAATCGATATTTTTCCTTACAAATCTGTATGCCTCTCTGATAATCCTTTAATAATTTTTAATTTTTATTTTTACTTCTCCGTTTATTGCATATATATATATATATATATATATATATATATATATATATATATATATATGTATGTATGTATGTATGTATGTATGTATGTATGTATGTTATTTATTATTATTATTTTTTTTTCTTTCTGTAACCTATATATAGGATGTAACCCTTTTATGTACTTCAGTGTTCCTGAGGATGTCATTAGACGAAAGCGCTTGAGCACCAGTTTTGTGTTTCCTTTCCTTCGTGGTTTTATTCATCATAAATATTTTTTACGTGTTACTTTCGTGAAATAATTTTCATATATATATATATATATATATTAGGGTGAGCCACACATATATGGTAAAAAATTAAAATGCAGAAATAAGAGCTCCTGATGCATTTTTTCATTCCTTAAGGAAAAGACCTCAGATCAAATTTTGAGCTAAATCCATTAATATTTAAAGGTGGCGCAAATTTGAAGAAATTTACCACCCCAAACTGTATAATGATACTAAGGCTTCGAGTTGCGCCACCTCTAAATACGCACGAATCGATTCAGTGTTTAGTTTCAACATCGTTAGTGGTTTAGAAATATGGGCAAATATCATGAGAAATATATATTTCATTTTCATTTTTTTTTGGACCACCTTAAATTGTATGTACACTATGCCATTTTTACCTCTGTATTTTTGCTTTTTGGCATTTTTGCCCTCTGAAATTATTACCTTTGCCATTTTTACCTAGACCAATTTATCCGTGCAAGCCAGAAAAGAGATAGAATACACACTAACATTATTAAAATTATTCGTAAAAAAGTGAGAATCATTCATTTTATTCCATACATTGTTTTTAAAACATATTAAATTAATTTCAGAATGTTAAGTGTAAAAGAAATAAAAAGTTTTACTACACTTTTGAACCTTGAAAGTTTAGAGTTTAGACCTTCACCTTGACGAACATATTTGTCGTTCAAACAGAAAGAATTATGAACATACTGTACGTTGTACAATACTTGTAAATACAATAGACGGATCACTTTAACATATTGCTTCCCAAAGCATTCGGGGAACAATATGTTAAAGTGATCCCTCCTGGGAAGCAATATGTTAAAGTGATTAATGGTGCCACTGTAGTATGAGGTCTACCTACGATTGGTTAGGTTTAATCATGATATTTTCGTTAAAACTAACGAAAATATCATGACTAAACCTAACCAATCGTCAAGGGCGATTGACAATGGGATGTAAACAAACAATTAGTAAACAAGATAAGAAGCTATAATTAAAAGGTAGACCGCCGAATCGTAGGTAGACCGCATACTACAGTAGCACCGTGATTAACACTGAGAAGCAATATGTTAAAAAGAGAAAGGTTGGTTGGTTTGAAAGAGGTTGGTAATCTAGGATAACTAACGAAAATATCACGACCTAACCTAACCAATCGTCAAGGGCATACAGTTGACCTAACGATTGGTTAGGTTAGGTCGTGATATTTTCGTTAGTTAGCCTTATAAGGCTAACTAAAGAAGGCTGGGGCCTTGATCTTCAGGTGATCCAAATATTTTACATTCACAAAAAATGGCAAAGCATAATAAGTTAAGTTGTCCATAAATTTACATTTTCTCGACTAGCCAATCTCTAAATATTATAAACTATTGTAATGTAACTGTAATTGGTTGTGTAATGTCTATTTTTGGGAAGCAATATGTTAAAGTGATTAACACTGGGAAGCAATATGTTAAAGTGATCCCAATAAACGTTCTGATGCAGTACAAACATTACATATTACTGTTACGGGTGAATTTGGTTCTGCCCTGTGTTGAAAGAGGGCAAAGCCTTTACCTTGATACGGACAGCCATAAGTACATGCTTAAGAGTGTGCCCATTATTTTAGGCTTAAATAATTATTTATCTGCTAACTCGTCTTGTTTGGGAATAATTTTAAAGATTATGAATTATAATAATAATAATAATAATAATATTATAATAGAGTTCATAACAGTAATGTTGCATGCAGTTAAGTGCATATGATAATTTCCATTTTGTTCAGAGATGTACAAAAAGCATGTCAGATAATTTTCCAAAGTAAGCGCGCTTATAAATAAATTTATTTTCTCAGTATATAAACATAGTGTAATAATTACACTTCAAACATTATTATTATCGTCAATAGAATATTTCATTTGGAAGTACATTAAAGACTAACTTTTTCTCTCATTTTTTATGTGTGGGTCGAGCGACGAATGTTATTAACACGTAAATTTATTGTTTTTAAAATAATGGAAATGGTAAAATGATGTTAACAACACTTCATGTTTCAGTAAAGACTGTTACCGTTATAATTTATTAGGCGTGATATTGTTCAAAGGCTCTACCTAATTACTGTATCATAATAAATTTACGATTATTATTTTTGTAATTTTGTTTTAATAGATTTTTCAGTTGCATTAACTTTAATAGTTTTAATCTGATAATTTAATTTCACCGACAGATACATGGCCACTGTAATTTTGTATTTGCATTAACTTTGATTAAATGTTTTATATCTGATAATTTCTTCGGCAGATACATGGCCATTGTCCAGCCTTTGGATTACCATCTGAGAATGACAAAACGAACGGTGGGATTCATGCTTGCTGTTGTTTGGATTTCTCCAGTATTTATTTCTGTGGTTCCCATTTTCCTTCAATGGTACACAACACAGGTAAGGATTTAACCTCCAATCAGCTCCCTCGCGATTTTTACTTGTGAAACCAAATACTTTTGTAGAGTAATTGACGGTACAGTAACATCGTTGGGTTGTAGATTTTTAAATACTCATAATACCTTAATTTTTTAAGTTTCTCTTTAAAAATGTTTTATTTAAACATGTGCAAGGACTGTAACACTGTATAAGCATTGTATAAAAGTAGATCAGGAAAAGATTTTCCATTCATAACAGATCTTAGCACCGCAATTACCGAGCAAATTATATGCTTTCTGTGGAGAATCGAGTTAATTGAAAAATCTTTTTAGATTTAGTGCAGAACATGGAAATTATTTACAGTGAGTTAAAAGGGAGGGAACGTTGTAAAATCATTTACAAATATTATGGGTTAACAAAGGATGCTGCATGAAATAGCATAAAAACTTGAACATACTGTATATTGGAGATCGCGTATATTTAAATATAACATATAGACTTGAGCTAAGCTTACATATTTTCTTTCTAGGTATGTAATAGAAAGGCTATACAGTACTCACTCAGTTATTCGTGATTGACGGGTGAGCCATAATCACAGATAACTCGATTTCAAGGTTAACTCGGAGCAATCCAAGAATAAGCACCCCCAAATCAATTTAGGGTGCTTTTTCTTGGAGTGGGGTCGAACGAGGGTGCTTATTCTTGGATTGTTCTAAAATGGAGTTAAAATGGAGTTAATTGCTCTGAAATGGTTAATTGAATGCCCTGTTAGGTTAATTGTACGCCCTTGACGATTGGTAGGTAAGTCGTGATATTTTCGTTAGATTTAACGAAAATATCACGACCTAACCTAACCAATCGTTAGGTCAACTGTACGCCCTTGACGATCGGTTAGGTTAGGTCGTGATATTTTTGTTAGTTAGCCTTATAAAGCTAACTAAAGAAGGCTGGGGGCCCTGATCTTCAGGTGATCCTTTGGAGCAAGTATAGTTTACGTTCCCCTGTGGTGCCCAGTGTAGTTTACGTTCCCCTACATTATCCTAGTGTAGTTTGCCTTCCCCAACTTTGTCTGCGTATACCTAATCAAATAAAACGTTAAAACTAACGAAAATATTATGACTTAACCTAACCAATCGTCTATATATATATATATATATATATATATATATATATATATAAATAATGATTGGGTTTGTTTAACCGGATCAAATGTAGAATTCGGACCCCAGCCTTCTTTAGTTAGCTTTATAAGGCTAACTAACGAAAATATCACGACCTAACCTAACCAATCGTTAGGTTAACTGTACGCCCTTGACGATTGGTTAGGTTAGGTCATGATATTTTCGTTAGTTAGCCTTATAAAGCTAACTAAAGAAGGCTGGGGTCCGAATTCTACATTTGATCCGTTTAACCTCCTTCGCAGGGGAGGGACCTACAGCTTTACGTGGGATCCGAACCACGGGTCGCTACATAATTTGGACGGGGAAGAGGGTCTCCCATCCAACTACTACCCAGACCCAATGTCGCTTAACTTCGCTGATTAACGGGAAGCGGTGTTACGACATTGGCTACGACGTAGCCCTATATATATATATATATATATATATACACAAGGTGTTCATAAAGTCCCTATCTATTACGGTGAAAACGTAGCAAAAAGGGTAAAATTCAATTACAATATAATAGAAGCATATCTTTAATGAATACTTAAGCATATGATTCTACATGAGCACCATCAGTATCTCTACAGAGTTCGAATCTGTCGGCAGCATTGCGGAACACTTGCAGATCTGAAACCCTCGTTTGATAGACATTTGATTTGATAAAGCCCCATGCAAAGAAATCCAAGGTCGTCAGGTCAGGAAATCGAGCCGCCCAGGGCCTATTGCCTCCACGTCCGATCTGCCGATTTGGAAATCGTTCATTTAGGTACTCCCGAACAATGTTTGCGTAATGACAAGGTGCCCCATCTTGTTGAAAGACGACGGTGTTTAAAATGCCATCTGAATGAAGTTGGGACATTTACCTGTTCGTATCGTAACAGCAGTTACGAAAATAACCCCTGTCATGCTCCGAAATGTGTTCCGCAATGCTGCTGACAGATTCGAACTCTGTAGAGATACTGATGGTGCTCATGTAGAATCATATGCTTACGTATTCATTAAGTGTATGCCTTCTATTATATTGTTATTGAATTTTACCCTTTTTGCTACGTTTTCACTGAAATAGATAGGGACTTTATAAACACCCTGTATATATATATATATATAATATATATTGACGATTGGTTGGTTAAGTCGTAATATTTTCGTTAGTTTTAACGTTTCATTTGATAGATTCATTTAAAAAATGTCTCCTAAAGATCTTAGTGTAGTTTGTTCCCCAACTTTGACGTAGTGTAGTTTGTGTCCCCTTTTGCGTCAGGGGGACGTAAACTACACTTGCTCCCAATATTATTTTAATTATGTTGTTCTAATTTTTTTATTGCAATATCCTTCGTAAACATTAAAATATATTTTTTTAAATTTTATATGTTAAAAACCTTTCATTTGGATTGAGGTCTAACTGGGGTGCTTTTTCTTGGATTGGGGGCTTTGGGGTGCTTATTCTTGGATTGCTCCGTTAACTCTGCATACCTCGCTGTGGGTGGATGATGCAGCCGCTGCTGGCTGCCATCACTGACTGGCCTCGCACCTCGCGTGCCAACACACAATATTATTCTATAATATACAATTATACAAGTACAATATACAATTAAGTAGTTTGTACTCATGAAAAGACGGGAAGATATGCGAAGCCACAAGCGCATATGTGCACTCTTTGTAGCGTGGAAAAGCGCTAACAGAGGCGTGTTGTGATGGGCTGACGGGAGGCGAGTCGCGGATATAAACACCGCGCCAAGCCACGGTTAACTCAGTATCATGATTACGGATAGTGCACAATGGTCACAATTAGTAAACCGCAGTTAACGCGATTCACGGTTCAGTATTAAATAACCTTGTCTTTGTATAGACCTTAATATTCAATACCTTGACTTTACACAAAGATTTCATGGTTATATAGGGATAAAATTATCTCAATTGTAATTGGTGAGTAGAGTGGAGGGAATGGTAGAAGGTTGGAATGGAGGTAAGCGACAGAAAAGACATATTGTGGTTTGAAAGATTCACTGAATTTATCATTCATTTCTTTCTGGAAGCTATTTTAACGTGTTAGATTTGTTGTCACTTAATCAAAGTTATTACAAAGGCTGGGACCATCATTTGCTTTATTTCGTGGCACCCCTGAGGATTTTGTCTTCTTTGGCGGAACCACTGAAGTTTTGCGTCTCCCACTGTTCAAAATCTAATCCCTCTCCTGAGCGCCACGTAACTTGAAATTGAGCATATATAGATTCCTTGCAGATGTAATAAACTGTGAGTGTTTTTCTTTGATTTGAAATTTGAATATGTTAAGTTTGTAAATCTGAATAAGTTATTTTTATGATTGTGCTGAAATTTGGTGGTACCCTGGTTGGGAAACAATGGTATAGAATGTAATTTGGTTTTTGTATGTGTTTGATTGTCTTGGTTCGAGACGGTGTTGGTTTGGGAAACTAATATTTTGTTTAGGAAGATTTTCGGAACAGCATGATCGACAGTTTGATACATAAAAGAAACAATGTTTAGTTTGTAAATATCTTCTAGTTTAGAGGTTAGTAGCATAAGAGCATTTGTTGGGAGCCAGTGCCAATGCCAAGGGGAATGAGTTGAAAAGGCGTTACCAGAGGAGAAAAGAGGGTGAGTGCCAGAGTGAAACGAGTAGGAGTGCCAAAGGGGAAAAGAGGGGGAGTACCAGTAGAGCAAAATTTTAATCCTTGATAAGATCTTAATCCGTTAATAGTTTTTTATTTAAAAATGATAAGGGAAAAATTAAATAAAAAATAAAAATAAAATAATTTTGTGACGTCACACTATGAACTTTCGCGACCACCATTTGAATAGACAAAAAATTTCAAAGGATATAAGGTTTAGAGGCCACCTAATGAAAAACGATGATGAAACAATAAAAAATATCACACCCATGCGACCTACCATTTATATGGTTGAACGGTATTCATGTTTGTGTCATTAGAAGTTCGCTCTAAGAAGCGAATGTCACTCAATTTCATTCCCTCAAGGTACAAACAAGACAATCAACGGTTTAGATTGTTTTAGATTTTTACCAGAATTTTTTCCCATTTTCATCTTTTCTGAATTGTCATGGAAACCATAGTAATTAATCTCAATCCTACACACCCACTTATAACTCTCATCAGATTATGCATGCTCGTGAATGTGGCATGGTTTAAACACTTGTTTATACTTCGTTACTCATTTATTTAATTCACTCCCAAAAAGGCACCTAATTCATTAATTATTACCGTATATAAGTGCATATACTTAATTAATAGTTTCAGTCACTATTTACCATGGCTGTGAACCCTTTCTTACCGTGTCCCTCCAATTTATTTCCCCTTATTTCTCCCTATAATGACTTATACATCCGAATTAGATAACTATCACGTATTACTTATGAATTAACGTTTCGAGTATGACGTCATAAAGTATAATTACTCTTATATTTGTCATACCTTCAATACCATATCTTCAAACTGAAACTTTAGTATTCAATGTATGATAATTTCCCCATAGTTTATGACATATACTGTAAGTTATTATTTATTCATGGTGCCTTCTGTATCGTCCCTTACAGTATTCATATCACTTATTTATCTATTGTCTATTGTGGTGTTTTATTTATTAAACAGGCTATTTGCCCGATATATTAACAGTGCAACAAGTAAATGAGTATCTGGCCAGCTTTAACCAACCGACTTCTCACTGACACAATCTTAAGGATTGACAAATTAACTAACGGTTCGATTTTGTTTATTAAAATAACTAAGTTGAGGATTTCAAAATTTTAGAGAAAGAGAGAGAGTTACAAGGAAAAGTAGTACCTCAAAAGGCTTTGCGGCCCATACCGAGGAGGTACCAATGGCAACGAGTGCCATGGAAAAATCTGTCACCCTCAAATAGTGTGCAAGATTCGGTCTAACCTTTTGTTGAACAGATCCACAGAAGAACTGTTCACAACTTCTGAAGGTAACTTGTTCCACGTGTCACAGATCTTATAGGTAAAGTAATTCCCACACACACTAGTCCTAAACCGTTTCAAATCCAACTTCCAACCATTGTTGCGAGTTGGGTTATCATTTAAACTAAACATACTTCTAAAATCGACATTGTTGAACCCGCGTAAGAAATTAAAAACCTTGATGAGTTGACCGCGCAGCCTCCGAGTTTTCAGCGAAAACAAATTCAGGGCGCGTAAGCGTCGATTGTAGCCCATATGCCTAACTGAAGAGATTAACTTCGTGGCCATCGCCTGCACTCGCTCCAGCCTATCAATATCTTTCCTGAGGGTGGGCGACCAGAACTGCACAGCATACTCCAGGTGCAGCCGAACCAGAGAATTGTTCCGAAATCGAAATTGCCTCCTGATATAACCCAACAACTTCTGGGCTTTCTTTTCCACCTCTACGCACTGTTTCGTAAACTTAAGGTCGCTGCTAATTAGCACACTCAAGTCCTTTTCCACATCAGTCGCCTCGATATTACTCCCCAACATCGAATAGCCCGACTTGGGATTGGCGTAGCCAATGTGCATCACCTTGCATTTACCCAAGTTAAACGGCATTTGCCATTTCTCGGACCACTCTCCTATCCTACGGAGGTCCGCACGCAGTTGCTCTATCGCCTCTGGCGACCCAACATTGGCCCCAAGCTTCGTGTCATCAGCGAATTTCGCGATCCGACTGACGATGCAAGCGTCGATATCATTTATGTAAATGATAAACAACAGTGGCCCCAAAAGGGAACCCTGAGGAACACCGCTAGTGACCGAGGCCCAACCCGATCTAGCCCCTTTAATTACAACCCTCTGCCGCCTATTCTTCAGCCAGTTTTCTCCACCTACCTACTTCCCCACCGATACCCAGCGGCCGCACTTTGGCCATTAGCCGGCGGTAAGGTACCTTATCAAAGGCTTTCTGAAAGTCGAGATAAAGTATATCAATCGCCCTACTCTTATCATACTCAACATGACGTGGAAAAACTCGAGCAAGTTGGTGAGACACGACCTATGCCGTCTAAACCCATGTTGGGAATCCCCAAGCAGCTTGTAGGAATCCAAATGGTCAACGATCCTCTCCGCTATTATCCCCTCTAATAATTTACCTACAACCGAAGTGAGACTAATGGGACGATATTTCCCTGGACTTTCGTGATCCCCTTTCTTAAAGATAGGGGTCACATTCGCTTCCCCAGTCACCAGGTACCTGGCCCGTCTCCAACGATTTGTTTGAAGACTGGTCGCGCACCTCCCGCACCACTCTGGAGGAACTGTCTGGCCCAGAGCCTTAACGCGCTCAGTTTTGTTTATTCTATCGGCAACGACTCTTGCTTTACACCGAACACTATCCAAGCCAGCACCTTCGTGCCTGACGCCTGTCTCGGGGATGATGCGGGTGTCCTCCCTGGTGAACACTCCCGCAAAATATTCATTCAGCACATTAGCGATGTCCACGTCGGAGGTCCGCAGAACGCTTTCTACTATTAACATAACTGAAGAACTCCTTATGGTTCCCCTTGCAGGGGCTTGCCATTTGTAGTTCTTCGTTACGTCTCGCTAGCCTAACCTTCGCCTTCACTTCTCTGCACAGGCGGACATACGCTTCAGTGTTCTCATGGGAACGATTGGCTTTCGCCCTCTTATACGCAGCTTTCCTATTTCGGATAGCCGAAGCGATGTCGAGTGGTTGACCTACTCGAAGCAGGCTTCTTAGAAGTTCGTCACCCACTGTTTACTCCACACCTCGTACATTCAGCCTCAGTTTCTGCGGTCCATCATTGTAACTTTTTTTTATTGAAACTCTGAATACACTGAATAAATAAAGCGTTCTAGCAATGAAAACTATCAAAAACGTTCTGACCAGTATATAAAAAAGGAGGGGGGGTGAATTCTTCCCGCGCGTAGACGCATCCGCCTATTTGCAAGTGGCGTTCATCCCATCCAGAAGACTACACGTCTCGCTGCTGCCGCACCGACCAAGGGTCTCCCCAGGGCCGGACAGTCCCAAACGTGTCGCAGCTACCAACTGACAAACACTCGCGTCGCAGGCGTCACGGATTTTCCGCCAGGAGCGACAGCGAGATGCAGCTCCTTCCTAAGTCTTACTAGTCACTCATAAGTGGCCAGACTCTTAGAATCCAGTGTTCAAGGGATATCCCACCAGATCCAGAGGCTACGCCCGAGACTTTACGCTGGCCTGGCAGCCAGCTGGGCAGTAAAGCTCTCTCACCTAAGAGCAGTACAGCCAAGCACCATCAATTGGTCACCAAAGAACGGTCGCAGGGGGCTGGTCAGACCATTACGCTTAAGGAATGGGCTTAACGGGGCATTAGCCACACTCCATTCATCGCGCCCCTACGCCTGGGACCCCTCCATCCCAGTCTCTCACGACCTACGAGCGTCAAATGGTGTCATTTATAGAGGTTCCAAAGGCTCTCTTCCCACGCATGAGGTAACAGTAGGGTTCTAATAGTAAAAGTAGAGAAAAAGACTTAATACTAAGTTGTTGTTTTTTGCAGTCAGAGGAGAGCATCCTTAACCTAAGCTAAAAGGACAGAGTAGGGATGGGATGGGGCCCTAGTAATTCACGGGACAGGATTGTACAACAGACTTCGCACGCCCGCACGAAACAGAGAGAGAAGTAAGTGGCAGCCAATTTCTCTAGAAACCCACGACTCGGGACCGGAGGGCTGTCACACCCCAAGTATAAAGTTTACAACACCCAGAAGGAATATGGAGAGAGAGAGAGAGAGAGAGAGAGAGAGAGAGAGAGAGAGAGAGAGAGTGAGTGAGTTACAAGGAGTAGTAGTACCTGAAAAGGCTTTACGGCCCATACCGAGGAGGTACCAATGGCAACGAGTGCCAGGGAAAAATTCTGTCACCCTCAAATAGTGTGCAAGATTTAGTCTAACCTTTTGTTGAACAGATCCACAGAAACTGTTCACAACTTCTGAAGGTAACCTGTTCCAAGTGTCACAGATCTTATAGGTAAAGTAATTCCCACACACCCTAGTCCTAAACCGTTTCAAATCCAACTTCCAACCATTGTTGCGAGTTGGATTATCATTTAAACTAAACATGCTTCTAAAATCGACATCTTTGAACCCGCGGAAGAACTTGAAAACCTTGATGAGTTGACCGCGCAGCTTCCGAGTTTTCAGCGAAAACAAATTCAGGGCGCGTAAGCGTCGATTGTAGCCCATATGCCTAACGGAAGGGATTAACTTTGTGGCCCTCGTCTGCACTCGCTCCAGCCTCTCAATATCTTTCCTGAGGGTAGGCGACCAGAACTGCACAGCATACTCCAGGTGCAGCCGAATCAGAGAATTGTACAGAGAGAGCACAATCTCCTTGTTCCGAAATCGAAATTGCCTCCTGATATAACCCAACAATTTCTGGGCTCGCTTTTCCACCTCTACGCACTGTTTCGTAAACTTAAGGTCGCTGCTAATTAGCACACCCAAGTCCTTTTCCAAATCAGTCGCCTTGATATTACTCCCCAACATCGAGTAGTCCGACTTGGGATTAGCGTAGCCAGTGTGCATCACCTTGCATTTACCCAAATTAAACAGCGTTTCCCATTTTTCGGACCACTCTCCTATCCTACGTAGGTCCGCACGCAGTTGCTCGATCGCTTCGGGCGTCCCAACATTGGCCCCAAGCTTCGTGTCATCAGCGAATTTGGCGATCCGACTGACGATGCCAGCGTCGATATCATTTATGTAAATGATAAACAACAGTGGCCCCAAAACGGAACCCTGAGGAACCCGGCTAGTGACCGAGGCCCAACCCGAACTAGCCCCTTTAATTACAACCCTCTGCCGCCTATTCTTCAGCCAGTTTTCAATCCACCTACCTACTTCCCCACCGATACCCAGCGCGCGCACTTTCGGCATTAGCCGGCGGTGAGGTACCTTATCAAAGGCTTTCTGAAAGTCGAGATAAAGTATATCAATCGCCCTACTCTTATTATACTCACTCAACATGACGTGGAAAAACTCGAGCAAGTTGGTGAAACACGACCTATGCCGTCTAAACCCATGTTGGGAGTCCCCAAGCAGCTTGTAGGAATCCAAATGGTCAACGATCCTATCCGCTATTATCCCCTCTAATAATTTACGTACAAGTGAAGTGAGACTAATGGGACGATAGTTCTCTGGACTTTCGTGATCCCCTTTCTTAAAGATAGGGGTCACGTTGGCTTCCCTCCAGTCACCAGGCACCTGGCCCGTCTCCAACGATTTGTTGAAGACTGTAGCCAGGTGGGGAGCCACCTGGTCGTGCACCTCCCGCAACACTCTGGGGAGAAACTGGTCTGGCCCAGGAGCCTTAAACACGCTTAGTTTGTCTATTCTATCGGCAACGACTGTCGCGGTACATCGAACACTATCCAGGCCAGCACCTTCGTGCCTGGCTCGGGGATGACGCGGGTGTCCTCCCTGTGAACACTCCTCAAAAGTACTCATTAAGCACATTAGAGATTTCCGCGTCGGAGGTCCGCAGAACCCTATCATGCTTCTAATGGGCTTTCTATTATTAACATAACTGAAGAACTCCTTAGGGTTCCCTTTGAAGAGGCTTGCCACCCGTAGTTCTTCGTTACGTTTCGCTAGCCTAACCTTCGCCATCACTTCCCTACACAGGTGGACATACGCCTCAGTGTTCTCATGGGAACGATTGGCCTTCGCCCTCCTATACGCAGCTTTCCTATTTCGGATAGCCGAAGCGATGTCACGACTGAACCACTTAGGCTGCGTTGAAGCAGGGGTGACCGGTTTTGAGGGTATGGCAGCAGACTGCAGCACCATAAACTCGTCCCGGAATGCACTCCACACTCCCTCAATATCGCCGCTGACCTCTAACCCTATCTCACCTACGCTATCCCGGAGGCCAACAAAGTCCACCCGCCGTAGATCGAGCTTACTGCCTCTCGAGTTACTACGCTTCACCCGAGTGACGCACACACGGAACCTAATCAGACCGTGATCACTCCCGCTCAACGATTCGTCAACAGTGAGGCCAATGACGAGGTTGTCTTCGGTCGTGAAGACTACGTCTAGAACGCTTTCGCCTCGTGTAGGCTCATTGACCCACTGAGTGAGAAAGTTCTCATCAGGAAAGTCAACTAGCCTCCTCCCTTCAGCATCAGCAGCCCTGTCTTCCCACTTTATGCCGCGACAGTTGGTCTCCTAAAACTACACACACCCTATCCCCTAGCAGGCTACAGAGTTCGGTGTACAGGGCTGTATCCTCCTCGAGGAGGAGATGCGGAGGTCTGTACACCAACATTAACCTATAGTTCGTCCCTCCCACACGTTCAGATCGACGCCAAGCAGCTCCCGTTCCGATTGGAACTGGCAGTCAACCGTACTCAACGTGTCCCTCACGTATATTAGTACCCCTCCCCTTCCCCACGGTGCGGTCTTTCGAAACATTCTATACCCGGAATTTCGAACTCCCCAACGTAGTCCCTACTATCAGTATGAATCCAGGACTCGGTGATAGCAACAATATCCTGGTATTCTGATGCTAAGAGCGCCGTAGCTCGCAAAACTTGTATTAATCGACCTAGCATTAAAAAGCATTGCACGGAGGGAGCCTTCCCTATTCTGACCGCCCCCTAGCACGACCCGTTTCCCGAACAGCCAGGGCTGTCGGGAGTTGAAGAGCCCCTCACTAACGAGGGGGCAACTTCCGCAGGAGCCTGAGCCCCCTCCAACGGGAAGGAGGGTCACCCACCTGTACCTGACGCACCCTTCAGTTGAAGGTACATCCACCACCGGCTCATCATCATCTCTCCCTGGTGGGGGCCCGTCATCTCTCCCGGACTCGACCTCACCATTCTGTATAGGTGCCGTCGAGCAGCGCGCCTAGCACACCTTTACCCTTGTCATTGAGGTGGACATCATCCCTCTGGTAAAGGTCCCACCTACCCGAAAACGCGTTGAACGGGTCAACAAACCTCATGCCTAGCGGGTCGCTCAAGTCTTGCACCCTCTCGTTCATGCCAATGACCTTACTGAGCGCATAGTCACTGGCATTCATCGCGGTAAAATACCCATCAACATTCCCTGTTTGTCTTCAGTTTTAGAGAGAGAGAGAGCGAGAGAGAGAGAGAGAGAGAGTGAGAGAGAGAGTGTTACAAGGAGTTACAAGGACAAGAGGAAGCCTCAAAGACCTTCCGGTCCACTCTGGGAGGTTCCTGTTATTAAACAAGTTTATTTTTCTTTCAACAATCCTAGCAGTAGTAGAAAACTGGATAGAAAAGTAGAAGGCTCTCTCCCCACCCTCCGCTCCCTCCCTGCCAGAGACAGATACGGAAAAAGGTTGAAGAAAATACCTTGACCCTGGAAAAGTAGCCACGGAAATTTTACAGGAAAGTGGAGAATATATAAATAGCTCTATATTTAACATGCTCACAGAGACACCGTGCAAGCGAACTCCTGCAGAGTTACGTTATGTTTTTGTCTTAAACTATGAGAGTATTCAGTACTTTGTTTAGCCTCTTTTTAAACACATTTACACTTTGACTGGAAACAACCTCTGAAGGAAGTTGGTTCCAGATATTAACTATTTTATAAGAAAAGAAATTTCCGCAGACAGTGGTCCTAAATGTCTTTAGTTCCAGTTTAAACCCATTATTTCTTGTCGGATTGACATTAAGTGAGAACAAGTTTCTGTAATCTACCCTGTCTATTCCTTTGAGCATCTTGAAGACTTGAATAAGCTGACCCCGCAACAGAGCTGGGCAGTATTTAAATACATTTGTATTTAAATCAGTTGTGTGCCACTCTTAGTCGAAAGCGGTTGATTTCTTTATCGTGTGCGTGTCATGGCTTAGTGAATTATGAATGCATATGTTAAAAGTTGTATGTATTTTAAAATGTATTTACAAATGTATTTGAATACATTGATGTATTTTGTATTTTGTATCTAAATACATTCGTAAATGTTATTTATATTTAAATACATTTCTCCATGTATTTAGTATTTAGTATTTAAATACATTCAATGTATTCATTGCCCAGCTCTGCCCCGCAACCTCCTCGTCTCTAAGCTAAACAGATTTAGGCGCTCCCAATCTCCGTTGGTAGCTTTGCATTCTCATTGAAGGGATCAATTTTGCAGCCCTTGCTTTTACTTTTCCTAACCTTTCTATGTCCTTCCTGAGGATGGAGTCCAAAACTGCGCACAGTATTCCAGTTGAGAGTCTGACTAGTGAATTATAAAGAGACATTACAGTCTCCTTGTTTCCGAACTGGAACTGTCTTTTATATAACCTAATATTTTAAGGCCTCTTTTCGACTTCTGCACAGTGCTTCGACGTTTCAGATCGTTGCTGATATAGACTCCTAAGTCTTTCTCTAGATGGTCTCAGTCAAGTTCCTTCCAAGAGAAAGTAATCGGTCTTCGGGTTTTTATAACCTATGTGCATTACCTACATTTGTCCAGTTGACTGGCATCTGCCAAGTAGCAGACCTTCGCCCAACCTGTCAAGATCATTCTGAAGCGTTCTTACGCCCTCTTCAGTACCTACACTACTTCCTAACTTCGTATCATCTGCAAATTTGGAGATTGTACTTAGAACCCGACGTCTATATCGTTAATATAGATGATAAAAAGTAAGGACCCAGAAAGGAACCCTGTGGGACGCACTGGTGACGGTTGCCCACTCCGAAGCCACTCCATTTATTACCACTCTCTACTTTCTATCTTTAACCAATCCTCAATCCAGTTGGAAATGAGCCCCGTGATTCCTATCCTTTGACTTTAGCCATCAATCTCGCGTGATGGACTTGTCAAAGGCTTTTTGAAAGTCGAGATACACTATATCTGTTAGAAAATCTAGAAGAGGAAGAACCATTGTTGTCCCAAGGCGATATGATGACTAAGCTGATTGATGCAGCATTGCTTGTATATATTAAGTTAAGGTGTATATATATCCATCTCATATTGTAAGGTTAGTGAAAAATTCACTTAATAAAGCTAGCATTTATGGGCTCTTGTGGCATCAGTGTTTGGGACGCTGGGTGCATCATTTTGGGGCGCTGCGCGTCTTTTCTACTCGTTTGTGGGAGTCGTACGTACAGGGTGTGGTCTTGTAGAGAGCTCTCTTGCAATTCAGTTTGGTTGTTTAGATACAAGATTGTTGCACCGTGCAATAGTCCACGTTGCGTTGTTGTTGCAAGGTTGAGAAAGAAGACCATACTAGTAACCTTTTGGTTTACATTAAAATTCATGTAACTAAGGTCTGAGGTAGCCCGCTCGAGTCAGCAACCCTGAGGTTACCCTGAGGTAGGACCTAATAGGATCTCAAATCCGTAAGTTTTAATTTAGCTTCACTTGGGCTTCAGGTAGAACTGGCCCTTTAGAATTTGGCCGTTCACGGCTCAGCTGGGATTTTGAACCCGACAAAAAATAAAATAACATGGTCCTTCAGAAACCGGATTCTACCCCAAGACTGAGTCAGTGACTATTTTTCGGCAAAGTTCTGATTGTGCAAATTGTAGCCCAAGTTAGGCCTAGACGGGTTGAGTATTATTGAATTAAGGTCCCAGGGTAGAAAGTTTGGTAGCCCAATTGCGAAACTTGGCCAGTCGTCTGTCGTTGTTTTGGCCTACATTTTACCGGTTTGGTTAATTTTGGGTTATTATTGAATTAAGGTCCCAGGGTAAAAAGTTTGGTCGCCCAATTGCGAAACTTGGCCAGTCGTCTGTCGTTGTTTTGGCCTACATTTTACCGGTTTGGTTAATTTTGGGTTATTATTGAATTAAGGTCCCAGGGTAAAAAGTTTGGTAGCCCAATTGCGAAACTTGGCCAGTCGTCTGTCATTGTTTGGCCTACATTTTACCGGTTTGGTTAATTTTGGGTTATTGAATTAAGGTCCCAGGGTAAAAAGTTTGGTCGCCCAATTGCGAAATTTGGCCAGTCGTCTGTCGTTGTTTGGCCTACATTTTACCGGTTTGGTTAATTTTGGGTTATTATTGAATTAAGGTCCCAGGGTAGAAAGTTTGGTTGTCCAATTGCGAAACTTGGCCAGTTGTCTGTCGTTGTATTGGCCTACATTTTACCGGTTTGGTTAATTTTGGGTTATTATTGAATTAAGGTCCCAGGGTAGAAAGTTTGGTCGCCCAATTGCTAAACTTGGCCAGTCGTCTGTCGTTGTTTTGGCCTACATTTACCAGTTTGGTTAATTTGGTTTATTATTCGTAGGAAGGTGGCAGACCAGTGCGCCAGTTACTTGGGTGGAAAATTGGTATTCCATACTGGTGTTGGTTAGTACCTCACCTAGCAATTCAGTTTATTTGAAAGTAAAATTTACGTTTGATCAGTTTGGTTAAGTATTTCTGCCAATTCAGCTTATTTGGCATTGAGCCCAATTGTTGTTTGCATTGAAGATGAGTGCATCTGAATTGAACAAATTTATAAAAAGGAGAAGCGCCTACAAAGGTCTAATTACAAAGGTCATTGCCACTATAGATTCTGCCATAGAGCAAGAGGATTTACGTTTAGTGACTGCGCAGCTTTCCATATTAGAAACTAAAAAGGTTGCTCTAAGTAAGGTAAATGTTAAAATTGAGGCTCTTATAGAAGAGGATGAAATAGAAAATAACATAATTTACTTTGAAGAGATTATTGATGATATAATTAACGTAGGCCTTCGAGCAAAAGAGTTTAGTAGCTCAGTACAGTTAGAGACCAGGTCTGATAATGAAACACAACACTCAACAAATGATGTTTGTGAAGTTAAGGTTAACAGATCTGTAGTTCAATTACCGAGGCTTGTACTCAAAACATTTTCTGGGAGTATTCAGGAATGGCAAGGATGGGCAGACAGTTTTCAATCAGCAGTTCATTCTAGTCAAGTGTTAAGTGCCGTGGAGAAGTTTAATTATTTGCGGTCCCTCTTGGAAGGGGAGGCAGCAAAGACTATAGCAGGATTAGCATTAACAGAGGCTAATTATAATGTGGCTTGGGATATATTAAAGAAACGGTTTGGTAAGCCAGAGATCTTAATTAAAAGCCACCTCCGTGCACTTTTAGCTATACCTCCTGTTAATAATCCTAATAGTGTCAAGGAGTTACGGCAGTTATATGATGAATTTGAAATTAGAACTAGGTCCCTGGACAACTTGGGTGTAGGAATGGAAAAGTATGGTATAATGTTGGTTCCTACACTGGAGTCTAAATTGCCTAGCTCAATTTTGCTTGAATTAAGTAGGGGACACTCTACAGAACATGTGTACATCCCCCTTCAGCAGATGTTAAGTCTTTTAGGCACAGAATTAGCAAGACGAGAGGGAGTTGAGTTTGCACAGTGGGATGGTAAACAAGGGGACAAAGGCAGGCACAGCACCAAAGTTTCCACAAAAAGGAATAGCCCAGGTACAGTGTCAGCTCTACATGCTTCCTCTGAGAATAAATTAAAGGGAATCAAGGAATGCATATTTTGCGAAGGCAACCACAAGTCATATAAATGTGAGGTGGCTGAGGCCTTACCCTTTGAGGAGAGAAAGGACAGGGTAACTGTCCACAGCATGTTTTAAATGTTTTTTGAAGGGTCATAGAGCAAGGTTTTGTAAGTTTAAAATTTTGTGCAAAAAATGTCATGGTAGGCATCAGCCATTATTGTGTGAAAACACTCTTAGTAGGCCTACCCCAGAAGTAGAGACATCAGTGGCACATGCCACTGCTATGCAAGGGAGTAAAAGTAAAGGGGGATTATTGCAAACAACTGCAGCCTTATTAATTGGGAATGAGGGAGAAGCTACTGTAAGAGTGTTGTTTGATAGTGGTAGCCAGTGTAGTTTTACTGTATTAAGACCAGAATTTCCAGAAAATTGAAGTTTAAAGAACTTAAGAGGGAAAATTTAAGAATTTCTGGGTTTGGGGGTTCCGTTCAAAACCGAACCAAATTTAAGAAGGTAGAAGTTCTGGTTAAAGGGTTGCTACCGCAAAGTCCCACTATCAAGGTCCAAGCTGTAGAGATTGAGGAACTTTGTGCTCCAGTCACTACTTGTTTAGATATGGCATGTGTCCAAGAATTGCAAGTTAAAGGAATTAATTTGGGCAATAAAAGTTTGAGGGAACAGAAGATATTAGTCTTTGATTGGAGCTGACTATTATTGGGACTTCATCACTGGTAATATTGTCCGTACATCTCAAGGCCCGGTAGCTATTGAAAGTAAGCTAGGCTGGATGCTACATGGTAGTTATTGCAATGAAATGGAAGTTAAGGCTCTTTTTGTTAAGATTGAGGAGAACAGCCATGGTCTGGAAAGGCATTTGAAAGCGTTTTGGGAACTTGAATCTATTGGCATAAAGGACAACCAGGCAAGTACAGTGAACAATGATGTTTTAGAGCAATTTGAAAAAGGGATTGGGTTTAGAGATGGTTGCTATGAAGTTGGCCTACCATGGAAGGATTCTTGCAAACCCGGTTCAAACCTTCAGCTAGCTAATCGGAGGTTGGAGACTTCATTGTACAGGCTAAGAAAAAATGAGTTGTTGTTAATTGAATACAATGAGGCCATCCTAAGTTATGTAAGGGAGGGCTATGCTGAAAGGGTGCAAGGTGAGCTGGTGAGCCAGGAGGCACATTATCTGCCACACCATGCAGTGGTACGGCGAGACAAAACTACCACCAAACTGAGGGTAGTTTTGATGGCTCAGCCAAGGACAAAGGTGGTGTGTCCTTGAATGACTGTTTGGATGCTGGGCCAAATTTAAATGCAGATTTATTTTCCTTGTTACTGAGATTCAGGTTTGGTAGAGTAGCATTGACTGCAGATGTGAAGCAAGCCTTTTTGCGGATAAAGTTAAAACCAGAGGACAGAGATGCAGTAAGGTATCTGTGGGTGGATACGAAAGACTTGTTGGAAAATGAACCTAAGGTTCAAGCATATAGAATGAAGTCAGTGTTGTTCGGCCTCAGCTCTAGTCCATTTCTGTTGGCAGCTACTATGCAGTACCATTTTAAGAAATATTCTGAAGTCTATCCTAACACTATTGAACACATAATGAAAAATTTTTATGTTGATGATTTGCTATGTTCCGTGGATAATACAGAAATGGCTAAACAGATATTCATGGAGGCTAGAGCTATAATGAGGGAGGCTGGCATGGAGCTCAGAAAATGGCAGACCAATCATTCGCAATTACAAGAGTTTATGAGTCATTCCTCTGTAGTACCTGATGCAGCAGAAAGTATTGAGGATTCTGGTATTAAGGAGTTGTGGGCAATAGACGCAAAGGTGCTAGGCATTGTTTGGCAGCAAGATGATGATTTGTTTACCTTCAATGGGAAATCTTTAGTAGAGCTGGCTGAGAATGAGACAAGGTGGACAAAACGTCCAGCTCTTAGTTTGGCTTCAAAGGTCTTTGATCCTCTTGGATTCCTGGCTCCATTTGTGATAAAGTTAAAAATTTGGTTTCAGAGCCTCTGGGAAATTGGACTTGGTTGGGACCAAGAGTTATCTGATCATATGGTGGTAAGGTGGAAATATTGGTTCAAAGAATTGGCACATCTTGGAGACATTGAAATTCCAAGATGGTACTTTGGAGAGTTGAACAATAGTCCAGACAATTTGGAGCTGCACATCTTTTGTGATGCAAGTGAGGAAGCCTATGCAACTTGTATTTATATAAGAGGCGCATTGCAAGAGGAAGTAAGTTGCAGGTTGGTTGCTGCAAAGAGTAGAGTAGCACCTTTGAAAAGGCTTTCTGTTCCAAGGTTGGAATTGATGGGTGCCGTTATTGCTAGTCGGCTTGCAATTACAGTGCGAAAGTCTTTGGCCCTCTATGAAATTCCAAGCTATTATTGGACAGACTCCACTATAGTTTGGCACTGGTTAAGAAGTCAGGCAAGGAAATGGAAACCATTTGTTGCCAATAGGGTGGAGGAAATTCAAGCGCGCACAGATCCCAAGTAATGGAAGCATTGTCCAGGCACCCAAAACCCCGCTGATTTACCAACACGAGGAATTTCAGTGAAAGATCTTTCACAGTCAAGTTTGTGGTGGAATGGGCCAGAGTGGCTAAAACTTGGAAGTGAAAACTGTTCCTTCTAATCAGCCTATTGTAGGAGAATGCCAGGCTGAAGAAGCATGGGTGAGTGAGGTGAGAAAATGCGCTGTGAACAGTTGTCAAGTTATGCAGCAGGACCCCATATTGAGGCTTGAGGACATTAGCAGTCTGAAAAGATTGTTAAGAGTGACAGCATGGGTATATAGATTTACCAACAACATTAAGGGAGAAACAAGAAGGGAAGGAATTCTGAACAGTAATGAGATTCAGCAAGCCAGGAAATACTGGGTGGTATATATGCAGAAGGAAAAATTTGGTGAAGAGAGAGAATTGCTCACCAGCCATCCATTACAGGTTCTACCAACACATTCTGCGCTCAAGGGTTTGGATGTGTTTTTGGATCAGGATTTATTGAGAGTAGGAGGTACACTACAGTTTTCTGGGCTTCCAGAGGAGAAAAGACATCCAATTTTGCTACCTTCTGGTGGGCACTTTGTGGACCTTTTGATCCTGGATACTCATCATAAGCTGTTACATGCTGGAGTTAGAGAAGTGATGATAGAGATCAGACAGCAGTTTTGGATTCCCAAAATTAGACAAGTAGTAAAAAAGGTCGTGCATAAATGTGTGGTTTGCAAGCGTTGGAGTGCAAAGCCTTATTATGAAAAGGTGGCTCCACTTCCAAGAGAACGGTGTGTCTATACTGCCCCATTTGATGTAGTGGGAGTAGACTTTGCAGGGCCAGGCTATGTGTATGAGCAAGGGGAGTCTAACAAAGGTTATATATGTCTTTTCACATGTGCTACCACCAGAGCAATCCATTTGGAGTTGGTAAGCAATTTAAGTAGTGATGTAGTTCTTTTGGCCTTTAAAAGGTTTGTGAACAGAAGGGGTTTCCCAAATATAATCATATCGGATAATGCAAAAACCTTCAAAAAGGCTGCAAAGGAACTCCAAGAAGTTTGGTCCTTGCTAAAAGAGGAAGGATTCCAATCCTACTTTTCACACCAAGGGGTACAGTGGGAGTTTATTGTTGAGAGAGCACCATGGTGGGGTGGATTTTGGGAAAGGCTAGTGAGAAGTGTAAAGTGTCCATTAAAGAAACTTTTAGCTAATGCTCATTTGAGCAAAGAAGAATTCTCTACTGTTTTATGTGAAGTAGAAGCAATGGTGAACAGTAGGCCTATCACTTTTGTTTACAACAGTATGCAGGATGCAGAGCCATTGACACCAAATCATTTTCTTTGTGGTAAACGATTAACATCAAACCCCAGTGTGCCAGAAGACTTGCAGCCTATCCAGAGCACTCAAGGAGAGTTAACCAGACGGTTCAGGTACCTTGAAGAGCTACAAGATCAGTTATGGAAGAGGTGGCAGATGGAATACTTGCCAGAACTCAATTATTACCCATCAGGCAAGGTAAAGGGCTCCAATGCAAATTGTATCAAGGTGGGAGACGTGGTAATGATTGGGGATGAAAGACCAAGGCAATGCTGGAAGCTTGGCATAATTGAAGAGTTGTTTGTTGGCAAAGACAATTTAGTTAGGTCTGCACTGGTAAAGACTTCAGGAGGAAAGTTAAAGAGACCTATACAAAAACTCTATGCTTTAGAAATCAGCAAAAACACAGATAGTCAAGATGAAACATTTGAGTTACAGCCTCATGGAGAAGGCTTGGCTAACCTTGCGGAAGGTAACGACAACAATGCCTCTTCGGTGGGGAGTGTTAGAAAATCTAGAAGAGGAAGAACCATTGTTGTCCCAAGGCGATATGACGACTAAGCTGATTGATGCAGCATTGCTTGTATATATTAAGTTAAGGTGTATATATATCCATCATAATTGTAAGGTTAGTGAAAAATTCACTTAATAAGAGCTAGCATTTTTGGGCTCTTGTGGCATTAGTGTTTGGGACGCTGGTGGCATCATTTTGGGGCGCTGAGCGTCTTTTCTACTTGTTTGTGGGATGTCGTACGTACAGGGTGTGGTCTTGTAGAGAGCTCTCTTGCAATTCAGTTTGGTTGTTTAGATACAAGATTGTTGCACCGTGCAATAGTCCAGGTTGCGTTGTTGTTGCAAGGTTGAGAAAGAAGACCATAAATAGTACCCTTTTTGTTTACATTAAAATTCATGTAACTAAGGTCTGAGGTAGGCCCGCATCGAGTCAGCAACCCTGAGGTTACCCTGAGGTAGGACCTAATAGGATCTCAAATCCGTAAGTTTTAATTTAGCTTAACTTGGGCTTCAGGTAGAACTGGCCCTTTAGAATTTGGCCGTTCACGGCTCAGCTGGGATTTTGAACCCGACAAATAAATAAAATAACAATATCTATTGCCCTACTTGCATCGTACAGTGTAGGCATATTATGGAAAAACTCTAACAGGTTTGTCAGACAGGATCTATGTCGCCTAAATCCATGTTGAGAATAAAAAATTAGATTCTTAGATTGAAGGTGATACACAGTACGTTTTATAATGATGTATTCCAACAGTTTGCCGACAACTGATGTTAAACTGATAGGGCGGTAATTACAAAGATTTTCCCTATCAACCTTTTTAAAGATTGGAGAGAGAGAGAGAGAGAGAGAGTTACAAGGAGTTACAAGGAAAAGAAGTACATCAAAAGGCCTTGCGGCCCATACCAAGGAGGTACCAATGGCAACGGGTGCCAGGGAAAATTTTCTACACACTCAAATAGTGTGCAAGATTTGGTCTAACCTTTTCTTGAAATGATCCACAGAGGAACTGTTCACAACTTCTGAAGGTAACCTATTCCACGTGTCACAGATCTTATACGTAAAGTAATTCCCACACACACTAGTCCTAAACCGTTTCAAATCCAACTTCCAACCATTGTTGCGAGTTGGGTTATCATTTAAACTAAACATGCTACTAAAATCGACATCGTTGAACCCGTGTAAGAACTTGAAAACCTCGATGAGTTGACCGCGCAACCTCCGAGTTTCCAGCGAAAACAAGTTCAGGGCGCGTAACCGTCGATTGTAGCCCATATGCCTAACGGAAGGGATTAACTTTGTGGCCCTCGCCTGCACTCGCTCCAGCCTCTCAATATCTTTCCTGAGGGTGGGCGACCAGAACTGCACAGCATACTCCAGGTGCGGCCGAACCATGATATTGTACAGAGAGAGCACAATCTCCTTGTTCCGAAACTGAAATTGCCTCCTGATATAACCCAACAGCTTCTGGGCTTTCTTTTCAACCTCTACGCACTGTTTGGTAAACTTTAGGTCGCTGCTAATTAGCACACCCAAGTCCTTTTCCAAATCAGTCGCCTCGATATTACTCCCCAACATCGAGTAGTCCGACTTGGGACTGGCATAGCCAATAGTGTGTAGCGTCATTGGGCAAAGTGTAACGGATCAAGAGGCACATTTCAGGTTTTGTACAATTGATCTCCCTAAATTCAAAAATGAAAACATTTTTTTGTGACAAGTGCAAGACCTCATTTTTCGCATGTGAAAATCGTGAAAATCGTGAAAATTGCTAGTTACCCATAACTTTTGGACACTTGCTTTCCTAGGGTTTGAGTATCATTTGACCCCTTACAATGTACTGCTTTTCAGGAAAAATAGAAAAATTTATTTTTGGAATAAACATATACACTGTAGGTAGGTAGGTAGGTAGACTAGATAGTTTTGTTTAGTAAATGATACATTAAAATCTTGTTTAGTTTTGAATAACGGCATAAAGTCACGGGATTTAAGTACTGCTCTAATGTAACCATCTCTTGAATCCTTTCCATACACTGCCCCAGACGCTTCAGTTACCATCCTAACACAGCGTTCTACACCTTGGGAGTGACATGGTATCCGGACAACAAGGGGCTCTTCAGTGATCTTATCGAGTTGTTCGACAGAGAACTGCTTCGTGAGTGGTGCTTCCATTGTGCACTCCTCCACTGGTGGAAGTAAATCTTTCAAATGCTGAGCACTTTCTTTGGTCTTTGGTGGCCGAAATTCTCTGACTTGCTGTTGAACAGGTTTGGGAGCTCGTCGAATGGTCTTGATTACATCAATGGCCAATTTCCGGTTTGCTTGATCTGTATCTGCAAGCATTGCCATTTTCAGGGTGAGCCCAATATGCATTTCTTTGGACCACAGGCCATGTGACAGTCTTGCTAGCTGGTGGTAGTAATCGTAGCAGCTTGATTTGCTCCAGGAAATGTTTTGGGCCATCTGTGCACCTTGGATGGCACTTGATGCTAAATCACATGGGTCCATAGTGGCACACGACACACTGTGTCAGTGAATACAGTTCATCACTTGGCTGCGCCATCGCTACATATAGCCAACAAATTCTGCTGGCAGTTGTAACCCATCTTGCATGGGAGATTGGTCCAGGCTTCTCTCGTAGAAGATCTTCATTAATGACACCAGTCCTTATCGCTTTCATCATTCTGTAGAGGTAGGCTTGGTCACGACTCAATTCAGTAAGGTCAACATCCAGGAGAGTGTGGCCATCAGCAATACATTGAATTCCTCTAGAGGAAAGTGGCAAACTTTCACATGTGGCCAAAGCTTTGCCAATTGCTCCTTTCCATTGAGTTGCAGATTCTGTTGGGCCGATGAGTTCCTTGCACAAGTGGCGCAGTGGGAGTTCATTTAAATGCAGACTATAGATGAACCAGTGCAAAGGGCGACGCAGGCGGCACTCTAGCAGGTGTATTGCTCCACTTCTGTGCCCTGTGTTTGTGGCTGTGCTGTCGGCTCCCACTGAAATTATCTTGTCTGCAATACCCATTTCTTCAATCGCATTTTGAAGTCCATCCGCAATGACAGTGCCAGTTCCTCGTTCTAGTGTCAGATGGCTTAGATAGAAGGTTTCAGGCTCTCCGACCAGCACATAGTGGTCCTCAACTTTCTTTGTGCTGTACCATTTGTTCCCCTTTTTCTCTTTGACAAGTGTCATGTCTTTCCGCCCATCAAAAAATAAAGCAGTGACTTCCACAACGTGGTAAGTCACTGCTTCCTTCAGATCCCTCCGTACCTTCTGCCATGCTCTCCATACTTTGTGGTGGTCAATTACGTTTATCTGGTCATCAGAACTAATGTTGCCATAGTCAACCAATGTTGCAGTGCTGATAGCTGCAGCAGCCCTGTTCGATACACCATACCGGTCAGCTTCCAAAGCAACAGTGGGAATCGGTGTGATGTTCCTGTCCTCCTGGGCACTATCACCCATCCACTCATCACCAACACTTTCACCACTGGAATCTGCTTCTGCTTGAGCTGATTCGACCACATCTGCAGAGGATGCTACCTCTTGCCGTTCTGTTTTTCTTCTATTCTCTCTTCTTGTCTTTCTTGCATCCGATCCTCTCTTGACTTCCTTCTCTCCATCATCTGAGTCACATTCGTATCCACCCGACTGATCTGCATGATCCGCATGGTTCTCTGGTCGATCAGAAAGGCATGCTCGTCGTGGAACTTTCATTTCTTTCTCACAGTGGCATGCAGACAGATCATCGCATTGGCAGACAGCTATGTCAAACAATTGATTCAGGCTTTCCTCGAACTTCTTGGTTTTTGTGGCCTGCTTGCCTTGCTTCGATGCTTGTGAGCCTTTTTTCATCAATCGGAGCAGCTTGGTCTTCACATTCTTGATTGGCTGTGATGGAATGTTAGCGCGATTCCAAAGGTCAGTGAGTGTTTGGCATACCTCCGGAAGAATCTCCCTGTTGCTGGTGTACTTGTTCTCCTTCAAGAAGAGGAAATGCCTTGCAACTTGTATACGGGTTGGAAGTTCAGACAGAGGGTGCTCTGATAGTGGAGAACCAAAGACAATGTGGCTGGCAGATCCCCGTGTTCTTTGCGTGCTTATTGTACCAGCAAAACTCAACAAGTATCACACAGGAACACTGAAACAAAAACACAAACGTATAAAAAAATAATATGATTATGAGTGTGTG
This sequence comes from Bathynomus jamesi, assembly GCA_023014485.1. Lineage (NCBI taxonomy): Eukaryota > Metazoa > Arthropoda > Malacostraca > Isopoda > Cirolanidae > Bathynomus > Bathynomus jamesi. The sequence continues at coordinate 111,119 of JAJOZX010009793.1, forward strand.
TGTGTGTGTATATATATATATATATATATATATATATATAAGGCTTGGTTTATTGGTAAACAATAAGTTTACCAATATACTGTGTATATAAAAATATACTCCACACACATATGTATTATGTATATAAATATCCATAGGTATATATATATACCCTAAGACATATAACAAACTTATAAACAATGTAAAACACAACAAACAAAGAAATGTGTATAATGTATATATCACAAAACGTACCTTTCGTTAGTACCTTGGGGTTTTGAACACCCCATCCACAGAAAAAACACTTGTTTCTCTCAAGCGAGCTAGCGTAGAACTAAGAAATTCCAGGGGATGACTCACTGAGAATAATTAGAAAGCTGCCAGAAGTACCATGTCAGTCAGTGTTGCCAACTGTAATTAACAAGAATTTTGTATTTTTTACATGCGAAAAAGGTGGTGTTCTGCTTGTTGCAGAATTTTTTTATTTCTTTTCTGAAATCAGCAAGGTTGATTGTACAAAACCTGAAATGTGCCTCCAGATCGCTCATGAAGCTACACGCTAATAGCCAATGTGCATCACCTTGCATTTACCCAAGTTAAACGGCATTTGCCATTTTTCGGACCACTCTCCTATCCTACCTAGTTCCGCACGCAGTTGCTCGATCGCTTCCGGCGCCTCAACATTGGCCCCAAGCTTGGTGTCATCAGCGAATTTGGCGATCCAACTGACGATGCCACCGTCGATATCATTTATGTAAATGACAAACAACAGTGGCCCAAAACGGAACCCTGAGGAACCCCACTAGTGACCGAGGTCCAACCCGAACTAACCCCTTTAATTACAACCCTCTGCCGCCTATTCTTCAGCCAGTTTTCAATCCACCTACCTATTTCCCCACAGATACCCAGCCCGCGCACTTTGGCCATTAGCCGGCGGTGAGGTACCTTATCAAAGGCTTTCTGAAAGTCGAGATAAAGTATATCAATCGCCCTACTCTTATTATACTCACTCAACATGACGTGGAAAACTCGAGCAAGTTGGTGAGACACGACCTATGCCGTCTAAACCCATGTTAAGAGTCCCCAAGCAGCTTGTAGGAATCCAAATGGTCAACGATCCTATCCGCTATTCCCTCTAATAATTTACCTACAACTGAAGTGAGACTAATGGGACGATAGTTCCCTGGACTTTCGTGATCCCCTTTCTTAAAGATAGGGGTCACGTTGGCTTCCCTCCAGTCACCAGGCACCTGGCCCGTCTCCAACGATTTGTTGAAGACTGTAGCCAGGTGGGGAGCCACCTGGTCGCGCACCTCCCGCAACACTCTGGGGCGAAACTGGTCTGGCCCAGGAGCCTTAAACGCGCTCAGTTTGTCTATTCTATCGGCAACGACTGTCGCGGTACATCGAACACTATCCAGGCCAGCACCATCGTGCCTGACGCCTGGCTCGGGGATGACGCGGGTGTCCTCCCTGGTGAACACTCCCGCAAAGTAATCATTAAGTACGTTAGCGAAGTCCGCGTCGGAGGTCCGCAGAACGCCTTTTCAGTCCTTTAATGGACCTATCATGCTTCTAATGGGCTTTCTACTATTAACATAACTGAAGAACTCCTTAGGGTTCCCCTTGCAGAGGCTTGCCACCCGTAGTTCTTCGTTACGTTTCGCTAGCCTAACCCTCGCCTTCACTTCCCTACACAGGCGGACATACGCTTCAGTGTTGTGAGAGACAGAGAGAGAGAGAGACAGACAGACAGACAGACAGAGAGACAGAGAGTTATAAGGAGTTACAAGGAAAAGAAGTACCTCAAAAGGCCTTGCGGCCCATACCGAGGAGGTACCAATGGCAACGGGTGCCAGGGAAAATTTTCTACACACTCAAATAGTGTGCAAGATTTGGTCTAACCGTTTCATGAAATGATCCACAGAGGAACTGTTCACAACTTCTGAAGGTAAACTGTTCCATGTCATGTGTCACAGATCTTATACGTAAAATAATTCCCACACACACTAGTCCTATACCGTTTCAAATCCAACTTGCAACCATTGTTGCGAGTTGGGTTATCATTTAAACTAAACATGCTTCTAAAATCGACATCGTTGAACCCGCGTAAGAGCTTGAAAACCTCTATCAGTTGACCGCGCAGCCTCCGAGTTTCCAGCGAAAACAAGTTCAGGGCGCGTAAGCGTAAGCGAGAGAGAGAGAGACAGAGAGATTCTGGTAATTTGCGATTAACATTAAATTGACAAATTATACTTACAAAATTTCGAGAGCCCCAAAAATCTGTGATCCTGACTGAACAAAATCTAGAATTCAACTCCTCGTATGTAGGATCTTATGGCACCCTTGTAGAGGGTTTTCCCAAACTTCTTCCCCAAGGGGCAGCTCTTCTTTCCCATCCCCAGCAGAAACACCGACAAAAAAAATATAAAAACTGTTACAATCTTTGAGAAGTTACATTCAACAGACATTTTCAATTTATCTTTCCTAAACGACTATATAAAAAACCGCTATATTAGAAAGTTCAACTAGGAATACTTTTAAAAATGATATATTAACAATGTTCATTACAAACATTTCTCTCGGTGCCATTTATTAAATTTTTTTACAAATCATTACACACGCTCCACCGCGAGAAAATAAGTTGGAGAAGCAAACTTATTAAACAAATACAACCATAAAGACAATACATGGAGAATTTCTGCAAAATTATACCGTTACATGGTTACTTTAGACAAAGTAACAATAATAATAATAATCCAGGTACATAAACATTTCAGAGCATAAATTTTACAATTTCCAATCAGAACATTAATAATAATAATAATAATAATAATGCGCATCGGTGGTGTAGTGGTCAGTGTCGCTGACTACGAATCCATCGGCCCCGGAATCGAGACCTAGTGACGGTAGGCGGCGGTCAGCAAAACCCAGCTGTTCATCCTTCCACACAATAAAAAATTGGTTGGTAGATAAATAGGTACCCTGGGTAGCCTGGTGGTTAAGACGCTGGGCGGCTGGTGGGGCGTGGTTCGGATTCCACGTTAAACTGTAGGTCTAAGGTGAAGTGACAAGTTTGAATTTCGTCAGAATGAACAATTTGGGCGAAAGCAAAACCAAGGTTAACCAAGGTAATATTCAATTTACATGAGGGCATTAGAAAACAAATTTTACAATGTACAATGAAAATCAAAACAAAGCAACTGCATTGCACAATTCAGTATCAGATAAAAAGAAAAAAAATGTGTGTTTGTATATATATATATATATATATATATATATATATATATATATATATATGATACACACAGACCGTGCATGGAACAAGGAACTCTTCTGGGATAATTAAATCCACTATAGTCCGAATAAGTAATGGTAAATGACAAATACCATAGTTTTTCTTTTTTATGATGTTAGCCCGACGTGGTCAACGGGCCACTCGCAAAGAGGTCCCATAAATATAGCTTCCCTCACCAGCTATCTGCAAAGCTGACAGGATCCAGCTTTGCAGATAGCTGGTGAGGGAAGCTATATTTATGGGACCTCTTTGCGAGTGGCCCGTTGCCCACGTCGGGCTAGCATCATGAAAAAGAAAAACTATGGTATTTGTCATTTACCATTACTTATTCGGACTATAGTGGATTTAATTATCCCAGAAGAGTTCCTTGTTCCATGCACGGTCTGTGTGTATCATAAAAAACTCAGGGAACCATTCTGAGTTCATTCCCATATATATATATATATATATATATATATACAGGGTGTCCCATAAGTCCGGCATCATAGGAGAAATTCATATTTTTCTATTTCTACAAACCATAATTCATATTTTTCTCTTTCTACAGGCCATAATGTCTGTGAGCAAGGAAGAACGAATCCAGATAATTCTACTCATAGGAAATCGGAGTCAAAGAGAGGCCGCTGCTGAATTTAACAGACTGCATCCAGATCGCGAGCCAATAACACAGAGTTGTGTTAGCAGACTTGTTGCAAAGTTTAAGGAAACAGGATCCATAGAAGATAACCACGCAGTGGACCTTCAAGGAGGTCCACTGACGATGATACAGCGACTGCTATCCTGGCTCATTTTAACAGAAGTCCCAATAAGTCTCTTCGGCGATTGTCCGCCGAGACAGGAGTGTCGAAAAGTAGCATCCATCGCATTCTTCAGGCTCACAAATGGCATCCATATAAACTTCAGATCCTACAGAAATTAAGCGAAGATGATCCCGACCGGCGGATGGAATTTTGTGAATGGGCTACAGAACAATATGCTCGGGATGCCAATTTCCAGTCCACCATTCTGTTCAGTGACGAGTTTTTTATGGAAATGGTGAGGTAAATCGACAGAACACCCGCTACTGGTCTCAAAACAACCCTCACTGGTATACCTCTTCAAAAGATCAAGGTGCATCTCGGGTGATGGTATGGTGTGGCATTTGGAAGGATCGCATCATAGGCCCCCTCTTTTTCGATGAACATGTCACTGGAGGCACCTACCTACGTATGCTCAAAGAAGAAACATTTCCCAGTGTCTTTAACGAAGAAGGAAATTTCACACGGTTCCAGCAAGACGGCGCTCCTGCACATTACAGCACTCAAGTAAGGGAATACCTGTACCAACAATTCCCTGGTCATTGGATAGGACGTCGAGGGCCTGTGGAATGGCCAGCTAGAAGCCCGGATCTCACGCCACTAGATTTTTATCTGTGGGGCCACTTGAAAGCGCTGATATACGCAGAGAAAATTAGGAGTGTTGAACATTTGCGGCAGCGCATTATTGGGGCATGTAACACCATTACTCCTAACATCATTCATCCGGTGCTTGCTGATTGGGTATCACGTCTGAATTTGTGTATTGAAAACAATGGTGGACATATTGAGCACGTTCTGTAAATAAAAGCTTTTGTTTTGCCTCTTTTTATTGTTTTTCCTATGATGCCGGACTTATGGGACACCCTATATATATATATATATATATATATATATATATAATAGTTGGGGGGTTCATGGATATTGAACATTTCGTAAAATCACAACAGGACAGACATTTCGTTTAAATTTTGCAAAATGATAAATCAATATCGTTCAAATTTTCTTAATGCTTTTTTTAAATTTAAATAGTACTCCGCTGCCTCTTTCTTGTCTGTGAAGAACTGACAACGAAGATCTTTAAATTTCCATTTTGAATCGAGTTGAATTGAATAACCTTTATTAATAATAAAATAAATACAATGGTTTTACAATGACATAAATAATTGTGAAGCTAGCCTATTTATTTAATTTAATTTGGCCCTTAAGCTTTAGGTTTTACTTGGCTCTTATTAAAAATAAAACAGATAGTTATTATTAATAAAAATAAATAACTAAATACATATTATTAATAGTTAAGATATGTATTAATCTTAAATTATCATTATCGATATGACAAATGCAAGGTCATTATTGAAGGTATTATATCAATACCATACAAAGAAATTAATATTGTACACGAGAGATAAGAACTGAACAATCGCGAGTAATGTGTGTTTAATCCTAGATTACACACGAGAAATGAATAAACAATAGTAATGTACATTAATCCTAGATCGTATCAATGCTCGTCACTTCTCTGGAGTGCGAGCAGGACCGGCTTAAGGGGCGAGCGAACGTGGTACTGGCTCAGGGCGCCGAAGTTTAGGGAGCGCCAAAAATCGAAAGAGCAACAGAAAACAAAAGACAAAATATCGCTATCACTCAACAAGAAACAAGTGAACAGTTTAAAAAAGGAATTCTATATAGAAAATTAGGGCCATCGCCAAGAATTTAAATCTGGATGAAATAATCCAAAGATTTGTAGCTGCTAAGGCCCGAAAAGTTAATCTTTGAAGCCGAAATTTTAATGAGTATGTATGTTATTAATGCAACTTGGTTAATGGTTATTGAATTCAAATTAATAAAATATATTTTTATTTTAAGATTTTAATAAAATGTACTAAATGAAATAAACAATAAAATTATATATAATTTTTTTTTATTTTTTAACTAAAAGAAACCTTTAAATAAAAAATGGGATGGGGCGAGCGTCAAAGCAAAATTGGCTCAGGGCGCCACAACTCTTTGAGCCGGCCCTGAATGCGAGGGTTGCATTGCGTATGCAACGGATTCAGCACGAGTCATGATTCCGCTCTCTCTCTTCACAGTGTAATGGTGAAGGTTTTCCCGTCCAGTTCAGAAAGAATCAAGTAAACGGAGATATAATGAAAGCAGAGCCACGCATTGGAATGGGACGTGACTGCAGCTCTAGAAGTTGAAGAAGAAAGTCGCCAACTTCCATCTCAACCTGAGTTCGTCTTTTCAATGAGCGTTGTCCCCACATACCGCTGAAAGGTTCCCTACATGGCACTGATCAAACGATCACTTGGCTGTAGGCCTTTTTACAACGAGCCTACTGTGTACCTGCATGGAGAGTAAAGTCTTAAACACTCATTCAAATTCTCGTGGTCTGCCTACCAAGCAGTAAGACGCACATTAAGCTAAGCATCGAAACAATGGGACCAAGACTGTTCGAAAATACCAGTAAACCAAATTCGCTCGAAAATGTCCTGCACTCAAATCTTCAAATCGCAGCGCGATCGGTTTCTCTCTCTCTCTCGTCTCGTCTCGTCTCGTCGGTGATCGATCACCTTGCTTGGGTCATCTAAACGTCACTGGAAGAATTCAAAGACAAACTTAGTTGTCCTCGAATTGAACTTTTCGTAATTCCGAAGAAAGTAACAAAATGTTTATATCGCAACTGATTATTATCATTCGAATTATATTCCAAAATTAAAAAAAATTGCTTAATTTGCTTAAAAATTTGCTAAATTTGCTTGGATACGCCTCGGTGGTGTAGTGGTTAGCGTCGCTGACTACGAATCCATCGGCCCCGGGAACGAGACCCGGTGACGGCAGCCGGCGGCGCGCAGCAGAACCCAGCTGTTCATCCTTCCACACAATAAAGAAAGTGATTGGTAGATAAATGGGTACCCTAGGTGGCCTAGTGGTTAAGACGCTGTGCTGCTGGTGCGGCGTGGTTCGGATTCCACGTTAAACTGTGGGTCTAAGGTGGAGTGAAAAGCTTGACCTTCGTCAGAATGAACAATTCGGGCGGACGCTAACCAAAATCACTTTACTCCAAACCAATCACTGCACTAAATTTCTTCCCCAATATATAAAAATCAGTATAAAATACTGCTGTTCCGTCTCTCAATCAGATCAAACAAAGAGCACAACAATATGCTCTCCTTGGTCACACTTTAAGTTTTAAGAATTTCATATGACAAGAATAACATGTATAAAAGACATTAAAACTATACCTTGTGATACAAAACCTTCAAATATAAACCAAAAAAGGGAATAAAATAATAATAATTCTAATACCGCAACCATGTAGTAGTAAATAAAATTTAACTATAATTATCTTCCCTACACTGTCCATACCAATTCAACAGTACTTAGAACACAGTTAGCAATTGCGTGCTCGCCGGACTACTCTTACTCTCTGGCGACATTAAGACTAATCCAGGCCCCACTACAACTTACACATGTCACCATACACAAAGACATAGACACAATAGGACCATGAGACACATACTGAAGTATAATATTAACATATTACAGTACAACGTAGATGGCCTTACAAACAAAATCATGCAGCTTAGGGAATTCGTACACAAACAAAACATTCATATAGCACTTATGCAAGAAACAAAACTAAAACGCACACTCAAAACACCCACCATCCCTGACTTCACGGCGATCCGTCAAGATCGTACTGGGGGTCACGGGGGTGGACTCATCACTTACATACATAAAAGCATTAGCTACACTGATGCAACCCAAAACATTACAAATACAATCCAAGCAGATAACACGATAGAAATACAGGCAGTTAACATTAAAACACGCGCAAAACACGCCGCCACACTCATCAACATTTACATCCCATAGATAGTTCACCTCAGGTGCCAGCCAATTACAATCCACAGTTACACAATCTGGCCTCTCTCACTAATGTCATCTTAGGAGGAGACTTCAACGCTAAAGACACTAGTTGGTACCTGCACAACCAAAGCAACATCAGAGGCGCCAACATAGCCACACAACTAAACAGCCTCTTCATTCTTAACAATACAGAAGGACATAAACACATACCACATGAAGCAGGATACTCAAACTCCTCCCCAGACATAACGTTCTGTTCTCCCTCCACTAGCAACACACACACACTGGAGAACCGAAAAACAACTGTCATCAGACCACCTGCCCATCATCATTACAACACGTTCTACACTCTGCCCCAACAGCCTTAGGCACACTTACAGAAATTACAAGAAAGCTGATTGGGAGCAGTTCAAAATACAGACTGAGGAACAATTCACCACATTAAACAGCACACCCATCATAAACATCAATACAACACTTAAGACATTTAATCAGATCATCAATAATGCAAACAAATACATACCCAAGGGCAACATTAGGAAATACAAACCAAATTACACTAGAGAAATAGCCCACCTCATAAGGTAACGTAACAACCTCAAACATAACACACAAACACCACACATAGAAGCCATAAAACAGCAGATACAACAGCTTAACACAGAAATAAACAACAAACTCAAAGAAAAACAAACAGAAACATTTAGGGAATTCATAACAACACTAAACCACTCCACAGATACATCCAGGCTAGACAAGACTATAAACAGCATTACCCACTCTAACAGCGGCATTCACACCTCACACGCGGCTATCTGTCGCAACCAAAATAATATCCCAACATATACACAACAAGCTAACATTCTAGTTAATCACTACGTAAAGATAAGTCACTTAAACAGAGACAACAACCAGAAACACGCAGACAGACAAACAGCCAGACACAAGAAAACCTACAGACTCGACACGACCATTACACCCTTCAATACAGACCAGACCACCAAGATCATCAAAAACATTAAGAATTCGAAGGCTACTGGACCAGACAACATATCTAACATACACCTTAAACACTTGGGCCCACAGGGAATACTAGCTCTCACAAAAATCAGCACATATTCATACCAACTCTATTATTCCTGACACATGGAAACAAGGTAAAATTATTACGCTACTCAAACCAAAGAAAAATAGAACAGAACCAGCTTCCTATAGAACCATTACTTTACTATGCACACCTTCCAAAGTAACAGAAAGACTAATCTTACAAATCACCAACCCACACATACCACTATCGCCTACTCAACATGGATTCAGACTTCACCACTAAACCACGACATTACTCACTAACATCACGCAGCACATCATGGATGGCATCAACGCCAGACGACCAGCTCAACGTACACTATTAGTAACAATAGACATTAGTAAGGCATTTGATGCTATCCCACGCTTCCTTTTCATAAACAAAATACTCAACACAAACATGCACAATAACACCAAAAGGTGGTTGAGCAACTATTAGTCCAGTCAATCTGTGATTGGACCTGGAGTAATTGTAACAGAAATGGTTTTAACTGTTTTCGCACCCATACCTCAACATAAATGATATATTAAAAACTTACCACAAACGGGCCAGACCAATTTCTGTAAATCCAAGATGGCCGCCGCTACCATCGGTAACAATAAAGTGGCACCAAATTTTTACTATTCAATCAATTTCTTATTGTAATATATCATTCTGTAGCTTTTAATGGTCAACGAAACAATTAAAATGGATTAGAATAGTGTCTGATGCTTAGTTTGTCAATTATGGTGGGCATCATGAATTTTCAAGATGGCCGACGTGTGAAAAACCTGCATTTACTTATATCTTCATTTCTAATATAGTATGTAGGTTCACAATTTTTGTGTCTAAACATACATTTTCAGGGTCAGGGAATATAATTATAGCGCTTAGAATATTGTCAGGTGGGCGGTAGGCCCACCATGGCGGCCATCTTGGATTTTCAGGATGGCCGCTATGCGAAATCATATATGATCCGAGTTTCTTAATACGCCTGAATCCTAAACTTGGCGCTTAAAAATGCAATTACTTCCAGGTCCAATCAGTTTCTAAAACAAAATTAACACTGTAATTTTGCAATAAAATCAATTAATTTATTATTTTGTTTCAGGTCAAAATGGATTCTGAACGTTTCGAAACCTGTGCAATATGTAAACAAGTCATAGATGACCGTGATTCTTATGTGACACTAACAGAAAAAGGTGCCTTGGGTGTTTGCAATGCTAGCAGAGAAAGAGACGATGACATCTTTGTCACAGCTGGAGACAAACTACACAGATCATGTAGAGATCCATATATTAATAAGAACATTGCATCTTACAATAAAAAGAAAGCATCCACATCTTCTGATGCCACTGCATTTAAACTTAGTTTAAGATCTGATCACGACTTTAATTACAAATTGGATTGTTTGTTCTGCAAAAATCGCATCACCGAAAGAGATAAACGGGACAATAAAGCTTTTCAAGTGATGTGCAAGAATCGTGAGTTTGATATCAGTATTCTAAAAGTTTGCGAACAGCGCAAGGACGGCTGGGCAGTTGATGTAAATGGGTGTATAGCTTTTGTAAATAATTTACATTCAGAAGATGCGGTGTATCATCAAGCATGTAGTACTAACTTTCGTATTGGAAAAGGTATTCCAAAACTATACGATAGTAACACACAAACGAGTCAAAGTTTAAAAAGGGGTCGGCCTTATGATGAATCTCAAGAGTCTGCCTTTGCTTTTGTGGCGAACTATTTGCGAGAAAATGATGATGAACAAACCACAATCAATGATCTTTTGTCAATAATACAGGATCATCTGAAAGATTCATCAAGTCATGCATATACTTCCAAATGGCTGAAAAGTCGTTTGATGGAGCATTTTAAAGATGAAATTGTTGTCACGGAGATTAATGGGAAACATAATGTTGTCACATTCAGATCAAAAACCAAGAATATTCTCTATGATTTCTATAAAAGCAAGAAATCAGATGACGTAGAAACTGAAAAAAATCGCATTATTGAAACTGCGGCAAAGCTGCTAAAAAGTGAAATTAAAGAAAGCGATAGTTCTTCAACAATGTATCCATCCACCAAAGACAAAGAATTTCGTGCCCGTTGCAAAGAATTTCTTCCCAAATCTTTACGATTACTGCTTGAAAAGATGTTTGTTGCCAAAAGCAGTGACCTACGAATTGCCTCTATTGGGCAGGCAATAATGCAAGCAGTCAGACCAAAAGCAATAATTGCCCCACTTCAGACTGGCTTGGGAGTGCAAATGCATAGACAATTTGGATCAAGGTTTTTGATTGACTCTTTACACAGTCACGGATTTTGCTCTTCCTACTCAGAGGTTCAGAAGTTTAAAAGAAGTGCGGCGTATCATCAGGGGACAGAAATTGAAGGAATTGACAATAAATCTTTCATACAACATGTTGGTGACAATGTTGATCACAATATTAGAACAATCGATGGTCTAAATACATTCCACGGTATGGGTATAATTGTTACAGTTACTCCCAAGGTAGCTTCCACGAAATTAGTGCCAAGAATAGATGTCACATCAAACGAGATCGTGGACATTTGCAGCATCGAAACTCACATATTTCGCTCGCGCAGAAAATCTTCTTGCGCCTTAACATACAAAGATTTGCATCAATTTCAATTTCATGCCGATGATCCAACAAGTTGCTTCAACATTTTATGGAATTGTGCCTCGATGCTGAAACCTCGACGACCACTGTGGAATGGCTTTATGCAAATGGTGCATAAAGGAGAGCACCCTGGACAGGCTTCCGTTATATTCATGCCGATGATCGATATGCAATCCAGCGACGAATCGTGCATTTTGTCAACTATGCATTTTGTGTCTGAGCAAGCAAAGCGCTACAACATGTCACCGGTACTAACATTTGATCAGCCACTGTACTGGAAGGGAACTGAAATCCAAGAAAGTGTGGATGATGCAAGCCCTTTGAAAGAAGTAGTGTTGCGACTTGGTGGGCTCCACACTGCCATGAGTTTCCTTGGATCTATTGGGCATCTCATGACTTCTTCCGGACTGCAGACATTGTTAGAAACTGTCTATGCTGAAAACACGGTGCCCCACATGCTAAGTGGGAAAGCAATATCTCGAGCCGTTCGTGGTCATCTACTAGTTGTAGGTGCCCTTCATGCAATAATGATGTCAGAAATATACGAGTGCCCTATTAAGTTAGACAATGATGAAGAATACACTCAGTCAGATGTTTTCAATTTTGCTGATAACTTCGATTTAATACAGATCTCAGATTTACTTGATAAATCAATCTCAGGAGAAATAAGTTCGGAAGATGTAGAAAAGGAGGAGGTCTTCAAAAAGATGATTGAGAAACTGGAGAACTACAAACATAGCTTAGATTCCTCGAGAATTGCAAAACTGTGGTTCCAATACATAGAAATGGTCGAAATACTATGCACATTCATAAAAGCCGAAAGAACAGGACACTTCCTTCTTCATTTACTGGCAGAGTATAGCATGCTACCATTTTTAGCAGCATCTGGACATTTTGCGTATGCTAAGTCAACACGCATCTATCTTCAAGAAATGTTAAATCTAAAAGAGACACATCCAAATGTTTACGCAAAGTTTAGAGAAGGCTATCATGTTGTTCGCATGAGGAGTTTGAAAACAACAGGTGGACTAACTCACGGACGAGGAATGACTGAGGTACAAAGATCAGTTTGGCTACTGTCGACACCAGCCTGTGCAGAAATAAACCGTGCGATGCAAGAAGTTACAGATGTAACGTATGAAGGTAGTGAGCAGCATAAAGAAACAAGACAGGCACGACTTGAAAGAGATTTCAAAGATTCATTGAAAATCTTGGCATACGCTGTGGCAAGAAACCCCTTCGACAACCGAAAGGAACTCGTGAGCATTGACACAGGAGAAATTGCTATTTCAACTGTTAATGTAGACAATGCCAAGGTTATTGGAAGCAACATTCTTGCTTCAATGTCCGGAAAACCAGTTGCAGATTATACGTTCAAGAAGAAAGACGTGGCCATAACAATGAAAGCAAGATCAACTATTAAGATAGATGAAAAAGTTATTCCCGTTGATCCTCTCTTGTTATTCCAACGTCTAATAACCACTGTCAGAGGTATGGGATCAGCTGTAGACTTGGAGACAGCATTCTCGTATGAACTGTGCACATTTCCTCCTGCACTTAGAGAGAGACAATTTGTTAAGGGAAGCAAATAAACCACAGCTAGCAAATTCTATCTGGTCTTCAACTGCGCCTGATGAATCAGATGCTTCACTTCCTAAAGATATTTCATATGTCCTCGATGGAGGATCCTTACTCCACAGAGTACAGTGGACAAAAGGAAGAACATACAACGAGATTTGCAAAACTTATGTAGAATACGTCCTCAAGCATTACGGAGAGGACCAGTCGTTGTATTTGATGGGTATGACGGGAAGCCTTGTACCAAAGATACAACCCACATTCGTAGAACCAAAGGCAAGCAGGGCATACCTGTACGTTTAACATGAGAAATGAAGCTAAATATGAAGAAAGACGAGTTTCTTACTAACTTCGACAACAAGCAGAGATTTCTAGTAATGTTGGCGACTAAAATGAACGAAGAAAACATGAAAGCAATCCAATCATCTGGTGATGCAGACCTTTTGATTGTACAGACAGCAATTGAATCTGCCAGAAGTAAACCAACAGTTGTTATTGCAGAAGATACCTATCTACTCATTCTCCTACTCTATCATGCTGATGTAGATGGTCACAGAATATTTTTCACATCAGAGCAAAAAACTCGATCGAAAGCGAAAACCAAACTGTGGGACATCAAGTACGCTAAATCGAAATTAGGATTGAAGATTTGCGAAGCAATCTTGCTTATTCACGCCTTACTTGGGTGTGATACAACGTCCAGATTGTTCTCCATCGGTAAAGATGTGGCCCTGCAAAAGTTTAAGAAAGACGAAAGCTTTCAACGCTTAAGCCAAGTTTTCAACAACTCAACATCAACAAGAGAAGAAGTTATTACTGCTGGAGAAAAGTTGTTGCTTATTGTTATGGCGGAAAAAAAGAAAGCTCGCTTGATAAGCTTCATGTCACAAGGTTCTACCGGAAAGTTGCTGCAAGTATGAAAGTTGTGTTTCCCGAGAGCTTGCCTCCAACATCCGCAGCTGCATCATTCCATTCATTGCGTGTTTACCTCCAAGTGCAAGTTTGGAGAGGACTGGAAGATCTTGATCCAGAAGAATGGGGTTGGACTGTGAAAAGAGGAAAACTGCTACCAGTTTATACCTCGAAAGCTCCAGCACCAGAAAGCTTACTAAAACTATTCAGATGTAACTGCAAGGTAGAGTGTCAGAACGCGAGATGTACGTGTTTCAAGAATTCATTGCGTGTTTACCTCCAAGTGCAAGTTTGGAGAGGACTGGAAGATCTTGATCCAGAAGAATGGGGTTGGACTGTGAAAAGAGGAAAACTGCTACCAGTTTATACCTCGAAAGCTCCAGCACCAGAAAGCTTACTAAAACTTTTCAGATGTAACTGCAAGGTAGAGTGTCAGAACGCGAGATGTACGTGTTTCAAGAATGGACTGAAATGCTCAGCCTTGTGTGGCGAATGCCAAGGCAGGCGTTTCTTGTCTGAACTGTCAGCACCCTTTGGACATAGAGAATGCAGAGAACAGTGACGAAAATAATGCAGACCCAGATTTTTACTAACTCACCATCACGCATAGGCTATATGAAAATGCCTATCCCTGTGAAATCGTTATGTATTGATTTGAGTTGACATAGCATGCTAATTTTTCTATAAACTAAATTTCAGATCAATATCTCAGTTTATCCAAGAGTTATGTCCAAAAAACGAAATCAAAACAAGTGAACGTCGTTAATATGAAAATATATATTATCTTCGAAACTATGAAGGATAGACTGGTGGTGTTGGTATTCATTTGAAAGACCTAATCAAAGCCTCTAGGATTATGATGTCCAATGGTCAATTTTACTTGAGTACTTGAGCAATGGTCAATATTATTGACCATTGCTCAAGTACTCAAGTAAAATTGACCATAGACTCAATAATAGACTCAATAATTGACTCAATAACGCCTACAATCGCGGTCGATACGCAGCGCGATGTTCCGTTTTTCGTCTTTTAGCATGAGATGGGAGCGCCCCCTATGGACTGAGTAATTTTTTATCAACTGAAAATATTTGCTAACCATCTAGGAAGGACTACTGAAAATTTGAAGAAAAAATATTAATGTTAAAGGTTAGCTGTGGTCGAAAAATACAAGATGGTGTCATTTTGACCTACCAACCTGGGTGTGTGAGGGGTTAATGCAAATTCCATTTTTCTGAAAAATTGCCTCACCCAATGGTGGTAAGTTTTTAATATGTTATTTTTGAATATTTGGGGATGTCAAAAACGATGAAACCATTTCTGTTACAATTACTTCCAGGTTGACCAAAAATATAACCTAGATTGACTGGACTATATCTTTCAGGAAGATACTCACATGTCACATTTAATGGCAAGTCATCCAAAAACAAGCTTTTTCCGAACGGGGTCCCTCAAGGCTTTCTTCTCTCACCAACACTCTTCAACTTATACATGCATGACATTCCAACACCCATAGAAAACAAGCTTACCTTATCATCATATGCAGATGACATCACTCTAATATCCACCGACAACAACATCGACACCGCTACAAATAACCTACAAACATACATAAACAGTATACAAGACTGGCTCACACACAATAGACTCAAAGTAGCGCCCACAAAATCAACCATCACCTTGCTAACAAGCAGCACAAAAGAACACCAGATAACTCCACAGATTACACTAAACAACACCAACATTCCACGCAGTCACAGGACCAAAATACTTGGGGTCACATATAACACATCATTATCTTTTGCAAACCACATTCAGGACATTAAAAACAAATGTACGTCAAGACTTAACACGCTCAGGTACTAACAGGCACAAACTTTGGACACCAGCACGAAACAACATCACTCCTATACAAACAATATATTCGCTCAGTTATTGACTATGCTAGCACATGCTGGGCACCCATTATCTCAAACACACACATAAACACCTTACAGACAATACAAAACAACGCACTTCGTATCATTACAGGATGCATTTAAACAACACCAATAAAACACCTGCACACAGAAACAAAAATACTGAAAGTTAGGGAACATTTAGACATGAGGGGAACACAATTCATGGCAGCAGCGACAACTAACCCACAACACCTTTGCCACTACATGTATAATCACGCACCGACACCTCGCACCATTAAGGTAACATCAGAGAGACATTATAACCAAATACTCCATTCCATACCACGCCCCACAGACATCACACAGTACAGAAAAAATATACACACACACCTAACCCACAAAGCACTGACACGACTCGGTCCGAATGCGGTCCTAGGTGCGAAGCCGCCACCCATTGGCAGGTCAGAGACCAGCCTGAGCAGATCGGATCGAGTTAACTTAGCACGATTCCGATGTGGACATTACCTCCCAACTTACAGACATATAAACACAGACTAGACAACTCCACAGACGACACCTGCCACCTGTGCCAGGACACACCACAAACAATTGAACACATTATGACAGACTGTACCGCTCTAGCACAACATAGAACACAACACACATCACTAGTGCGCTGAACCTCTGGTCCACTCCGGAGAGGACGATCGGTTACCTGCGTGCCGCCGGCTTGCTCGATGAGGGTGGGCTGATTGGCTAACCAACAACAACAACACAGTTAGCTATAGACCTATAAGGATCATTATATGATGCCGGAGGAAATCAAATAGGCTTCAATGTGTAAACTACAGATTGAATAAGAAAACATGTGTATAAATTAAAAAACAAAAACAATATCATTAATAAATTTTCTTTACAGCATTTTATAAGACTAATAAATATAAAAACTTAAAATAATGGCTTATACCTATGGAAGAAATGATAAGCATTTACTTAAAATAAAAAGCACTATATTTAATACAGTAGTGATGAACAATATTTGCACAATAATTTACCATAGGCCTACAGGAAGAATTTGTAAGATAGCTTCTGTGTTGTAATTGACTACTGCGGAAGCACTTTTGTAAATGTTTAATGACTAAAAAAATTGTATTCTGCAAAAAAAAAAAAAATTGTGAAATAATTTAATACTCATTAAAAAAAATCATAAAATTATATTTAACTTTAAAGTAAGAATTTTCAATCTAATAGCAATGCATGCGTTATATGATACTGCCATAAAGAATCAGAAACCTAATAAAATATGCACGGTTATGAAGGTATGTATCTCATTTATAATATACCTATAATTTATAATATGCCTATAATAGAACTATGAATGAATGAATAATAAGGAAATCGCGCACCATACTCTCTCTCCTAATTAAAACATATGCATGTTACTTGTTTTAAAGAATGAAGAAAGCATTTCATATTGGGGTTGTGTCAGTTAGAGAATTCAGCATTTCAAAATAATCGATCAATTGTTTTCGCTTCTTTTCGTTTCAATTCGCTTTTTAATGTTCAAGACCTTAACTTATCGGCTATTTCTCCTTATGATTAGTGGTTGCCTCTTTGAATTATATGAGTGTTTTTTTCGTTTTGTTCTGTAATGGCAGATTAGCGTGCGTCAAAATAATTTTTTTCTTATTGGAAAATATTTCTCTAATAACAAAGGCATCGTTGAACCTGTCAATAATTCAATATGGGCCAACATATTTTATCTGGCCACTTTAACTTATCTAATTGAGAAGCTGTTCCCTCGTTCCTTTTCCAAACGATGTCTCCAACTTGTAAGTCAATTTTCCTTGTTTTTTTATCGTATAACTCTTTATTTGCGTCGTGACGTTTTTCAGAATTTTCTTTTACGAATGTAAAGGCTTTATTTAATCTGAGCAACATTTCCACTGCATAATTTTCATCCAAAGAGTAATTTAATCATTGCTTTCCTAAAAAGCTCTCAAATGGGAGTTCGGGATCTCGGCCTTGAAACAAAAAATGGGGTTTTTAATACTGGTCTGATAGGTCGTATTCAAAGCTAAACAAACAAATGGTAGCTGCTTATTCCAAATTAAAGAAGTGTCCTCTGTTAAATGAGAGAGGCATTTTTTTTATATTCCCATTTTGTCTCTCAACGTAGAAGTTACCTGTCCGCATAAATGGGACAGTAAATTTTAATTTAATTTGCATGTTCGCACATACTCCCGTTAAAAGAGTGTTTTTGAATTCACTACCGTTGTTTAAAGTACATTCAGTAAAACAGGCATTACTGTAAATAAAATTCGTAAAAGCCTCAGTTACCGTATCAGCAGATTTATTTGGCATAGCGTCGCCCAAACATATCGGGTAAAGTTATCAACAAAAACTAATGTAATTGTATATTCATTTCCATCATAAGATTTTGCCAACTGGATTAAGTTTAAGGAAAGACGTTGCATAGGCCTATCAATAGGAGTGAAAATTCCTATTCAGCCGTTTGTTGACCATGTGATCGGCGCATTTGGCATGATACACACATTTTTGTGTACTCTTTAATGTATTTGATCATATTTGGGCAATAAAAATTTGATCTCGTTCTTTCTAAGGTCCTCAAGAAACCCTGATGACAAGCTACAAGAGAGTCGTGAGTTAACTGTAGGAGAGGTATGACTAAAGATTTAGGTACGACAAGTTGGTTTCTAATATACGCTGTGTTCTTATGAATTTCCGGGACCCTATATAATATGCCCTCGTCTAAATAGTATAACTGTCTTTCACTTGGTTTCTAAAGAGGTGCATTACAATCGCCGTTCAAATACTGTATAATGGGTTTCGAAAATTTATCCTCTTACTGCTCTTTCTGTATGGTTTCTAAATCTAAATGAAGAACCGATTGAACACATTCGTCCGAGCCTATTTCCTAAAAAAAGTGGGCCACGTACTACACGTATGCCCCTGCATATTGCAATGAAAGCAAGTGCCTCTCGCTGGGTTGCGAGTACATTCTGCTAAAGAATGATCCTCAATGCGACAAAATGGGCAATATTTTCGTTGTGGGTCTATAGCTGGCGAATGTGACGCGTTGGGCGGCGGGGAAGCATTAGGGAGAATCGGTTGCGGGGTGAGGGTAACGGAAGTAGTTGGGAGGTGGAATATTTGGCGGGGACACTGGAGACAACGGGAAAGACGCTTTATTTTTAGCCAGACGGGACGGATTAAACCAATTTACCACTTCATCATGATCTAATTGGTATTCAGATAGGTCAAACTTTTTATCCAGGGTATCGACATCTTTGGGGTCGAATGTTGACGGTAATGCCTTTAGGATATTTCGTTTCACGGCTAAGCTGGTTATCATCAAAGCTACTTTGTCTATCGAAAATTTTCTGCTTTTGTCGAGCCCTCTGCAGCTTTTATTCTTTACGATAGTAGAATATTCAGGGAATGACATGTTAAGAGTAATTTGAAGGTTTCCTATAGAATTCAATAAAAAAAGAAAACTTTATTCGGTGTGTCTTGACGATAAGGCTTTCCGTAATTCCTCTATCGTGCAAGACTCCGGGTCTGGAAGTGTATCTATCACCTTCTACAGTTGCGACCCTTCCAACTTACTAGGAATAATCGTTACCTGATTCCGCTCGCCAATTTTCTTTGGTACTTTTCCGTTATCTCCCCACTCGAAACCTACGAGAAAATAATTGAATGCCCGGTTAGGTCAACTGTACCCCCTTGACGATTGATTAGGTTAAGTCGTGATATTTTCGTTAAAACTAACGAAAACATCACGACTTAACCCAACCAGTCGTCAAGGGCGTACAGTTGACCTAACCGGGCATTCAATTATTTTCTCGTAGGTTTCGAGTGGGCAGATAACGGAAAAGTACCTTTTCTTTAAACTTGCTTTCCAGATAAACGTTTGAAAATACGTGTCCATAGCTTTATCTAAATTTAGGGGGAGGGGTATACTTTTCTCAAGTTCTAAAATGACTTGCGGAGATACCGTTTAAAGGTTACTACGGCGTGGTTGACCATTTCCATTTGCCATTTAAAATGGCCATTAAAATATATATATAGCTTATGAACAAAAAATGAAATGACCCGAAGAGAATCTGTAAAAATTAAAACCGAACGAGACGAGTAGTGTGGGTGCATTTTGGGAGAATGCAATTGTAATGGTGCAAATATTGTTCAATGTTTCAAAGGGGGAGGTGGAATGTTGCAAAGGGTGGGGGTAATAGTGCATAGGGGTAGGGGGTTATGTTGCAAAGGGTGGGGTGGGGTTAATGCAAAAAAGGGGTAGGGGGAACCCCCAAGTGGCATGAAGGGGGAGAGCTTTGGGGGAGAAGTTGGGTCGGCCTCACCCCCAAAGGAGTATACCTAATCTAAGAGAGAGAAAGGAGGAGTCTTTACAAGGAGTTACAAGGAAAAGAAGTACCTCAAAAGGCCTTGCGGCGCATACCGAGGAGGTACCAATGGCAAAGGGTGCCAGGGAAAATTTTGTACACACTCAAATAGTGTGCAAGATTTGGTCTAACCTTTTCTTGAACTGATCCACAGAGGAACTGTTCACAACTTCCGAAGGTAACCTGTTCCATGTGTCACAGATCTTATACGTAAAGTAATTCCCACACACACTAGTCCTAAACCTTTTCAAATCCAACTTCCAACCATTGTTACGAGTTGGGTTATCATTTAAACTAAACATACTTCTAAAATCGACATCGTTGAACCCGCGTAAGAGCTTGAAAACCTCGATCAGTTGACCTCTCAGCCTCCGAGTTTCAAGTGAAAACATGTTCAGGGCGCGTAACCGTCGATTGTAGCCCATATGCCTAACGGAAGGGATTAACTTTGTGGCCCTCGCCTGCACTCGCTCCAGCCTCTCAATATCTTTCCTGAGGGTGGGCGACCAGAACTGCACAGCATACTCCAGGTGCGGCCGAACAAGGGAATTGTACAGTGAGAGCACAATCTCCTTGTTCCGAAACTGAAATTGCCTCCTGATATAACCCAATAGTTTCTGGGCTTTCTTTTCCACCTCTACACACTGTTTCGTAAACTTAAGGTCGCTGCTAATTAGCACACCCAAGTCCTTTTCTAAATTAGTCACCTCGATATTACTACCCAACATCGAGTAGTCCGACTTGGGATTGGCGTAGCCAATGTGCATCACTTTGCATTTACCCAAGTTAAACGGCATTTGCCATTTTTCGGACCACTCTCCTATCCTACCTAGGTCCGCACGCAGTTCCTCGATCGCTTCGGGCGTCCCAACATTGGCCCCAAGCTTGGTGTCATCAGCGAATTTGGCGATCCGACTGACGATGCCACCGTCGATATCATTTATGTAAATAATAAACAACAGTGGCCCCAAAACGGAACCCTGAGGTTGGGATGACCTCACGCCCCAAAGAGGTATCCTAACCTAAGGAGAGAGAGAGAGAGAGAGAGAGAGAGAGAGAGAGAGTTACAAGGAGTTACAAGGAAAAGAAGCACCTCAAAAGGCCTTGCGGCCCATACCGAGGAGGTACCAATGGCAACGGGTGCCAGGGAAAATTTTGTAAAAGTTTATTTTTCTTTCAACTATCCTAGCAGTAGTAGAAAACTGGATAGAAAAGTAGAAGGCTCTCTCCCCACCCTCCGCTCCCTCCCTGCCAGAGGCAGGTACGGAAAAAGGTTGAAGAAAATACCTTGACCCTGGAAAAGTAGCCAAGGAAATTTTACAGGAAAGTGGAGAATATATAAATAGCTCTATATTTAGCTTGCTCACAGAGACACCGAGCAAGCGAACTCCTGCAGAGTTTTCTGAGGTTTTAATCTTAAACTATGAGTGTTCAGTACTTTGTCTAGCCTATTTGTAAACAGATTTACACTTTCACTGGAAACAACCTCTGAGGGAAGTTGGTTCCAGATATTAACTATTTTATAGGAAAATAAATTTCCGCAGACTGAGGTCCTAAATGTCTTTACACACTCAAATAGTGTGCAAGGTTTGGTCTACCCTTTTCTTGAACTGATCCACAGAGGAACTGTTCACAACTTCCGAAGGTAACCTGTTCCATGTGTCACAGATCTTATACGTAAAGTAATTCCCACACACACTAGTCCTAAACCGTTTCAAATCCAACTTCCAACCATTGTTGCGAGTTGGGTTATCATTTAAACTAAACATATTTCTAAAATCGACATCGTTGAACCCGCGTAAGAGCTTGAAAACTTCGATCAGTTGACCGCGCAGCCTCCGAGTTTCAAGCGAAAACAAGTTCAGGGCGCGTAACCGTCCATTGTAGCCCATATGCCTAACGGAAGGGATTAACTTTGTGGCCCTCGCCTGCACTCGCTCCAGCCTCTCAATATCTTTCCTGAGGGTGGGCGACCAGAACTGCACAGCATACTCCAGGTGCGGCCGAACAAGGTAATTGTACAGTGAGAGCACAATCTCCTTGTTCCGAAACTTAAATTGCCTCCTGATATAACCCAATAGTTTCTGGGCTTTCTTCTCCACCTCTACGCACTGTTTCGCAAACTTAAGTTCGCTGCTAATTAGCACACCCAAGTCCTTTTCTAAATCAGTCACCTCGATATTACTACCCAACATCGAGTAGTCCGACTTGGGATTGGCGTAGCCAATGTGTATCACTTTGCATTTACCCAAGTTAAACGGCATTTGCCATTATTCGGACCACTCTCCTATCCTACCTAGGTCCGCACGCAGTTCCTCGATCGCTTCGGGCGTCCCAACATTGGCCCCAAGCTTGGTGTCATCAGCGAATGTGGCGATCCGACTGACGATGCCACCGTCGATATCATTTATGTAAATGATAAACAACAGCGGCCCCAAAACGGAACCCTGAGGAACCCCACTAGTGACCGAGGCCCAACCCGAACTAGCACCTTTAATTACAACCCTCTGCCGCCTATTCTTCAGCCAGTTTTCAAGCCACCTACCTATTTCCCCACCGATACCCAGCGCGAGCACTTTCGCCATTAGCCGGCGGTGAGGTACCATATCAAAGGCTTTCTGAAAGTCGAGATAAAGTATATCAATCGCCCTACTCTTATCGTACTCACCCAACATGACGTGGAAAAACTCGAGCAAGTTGGTGAGACACGACCTATGCCGTCTTCGGAGTCCCCAAGCAGCTTGAAGGAATCCAAATGGTCAACGATCCTATCCGCTATTATCCCCTCTAATAATTTACCTACAACTGAAGTGAGACTAATGGGACGATAGTTCCCTGGACTTTCGTGATCCCCTTTCTTAAAGATAGGGGTCACGTTGGCTTCCCTCCAGTCACCAGGCACCTGGCCCGTCTCCAACGATTTGTTGAAGACTGTAGCCAGGTGGGGAGCCACCTGGTCGCGCACCTCCCGCAATACTCTGGGGAGAAACTGGCCTGGCCCAGGAGCCTTAAACGCGCTCAGTTTGTCTATTCTATCGGCAACGACTGTCGCGGTACATCGAACATTATCCAGGCCAGCACCTTCGTGCCTCACACCTGGCTCGGGGATGATGCGGGTGTCCTCCCTGGTGAACACTACCGCAAAGTACTCATTAAGCACATTGGCAATGTCCGCGTCCGAGGTCCGCAGAACGCCGCTTCCGTCCTTTAACGGACCTATCATGCTTCTAATGGGCTTTCTACTATTAACATAACTGAAGAACTCCTTAGGGTTCCCCTTGCAGAGGCTTGCCACCCGTAGTTCTTCGTTACGTTTCGCTAGCCTAACCTTCGCCTTCACTTCCCTACACAGGCGGACATACGCTAGTGTTCTCATGGGAACGATTGGCCTTCGCCCTCCTATACGCTACTTTCCTATTTCGGATAGCCGAAGCGATGCACGATTGAACCACTTAGGCTGCGTTGAAGCAGGGGTGACCGGTTTTGAGGGTATGGCAGCAGACTGCAGCACCATAAACTCGTCCCGGAATGCACTCCACACTCCCTCAACATCGCCGCCACCTCTAACCCCATATCTCCTACGCTATCCCTGAGGCTAACAAAGTTCGCCCGCCGGAGATCGAGCTTACTGCCTCTCGAGTTACTACGCTTCACCCGAGGGACGCACACACGGAACCTAATAAGACCGTGATCACTCCCGCCCAACGATTCGTCAACGGTGAGGCCAGTGACGAGGTTGTCTTCGGTCGTGAACACTAAGTCTAGAACGCTTTCGCCTCGTGTAGGCTCGTTGACCCACTGAGTGAGGAAGTTCTCATCAGCAAAGTCAACTAGCCTCCTCCCTTCAGCATCGGCAGTCCTGTTTTCCCACTTTATGCCGCGACAGTTGAAGTCTCCTAAAACTACACACACCCTATCCCCTAGCAGGCTACTGAGTTCGGTGTACAGGGCTGTATCCTCCTCGAGGAGGAGATGCGGAGGTCTGTACACCAAGATTAACCTATAGTTCGTCCCTCCCACGTTCAGATCGACGCCAAGCAGCTCCCGTTCCGACCGGAACTGGCAGTCAACCGGACTCAACGTGTCTCTGACGTATATTAGTACCCCACCCCCCTCCCCACGGGTGCGGTCTTTGCGAAACATTCTATACCCGGGAATTTCGAACTCCCCAACGTAGTCCCTACGATCAGTATGAATCCAGGACTCGGTGATAGCAACGATATCCTGGTATTCTGATGCTAAGAGCGCCCGTAGCTCGCAAACTTGTTCCTAATTGACCTAGCATTAAAAAGCATTGCACGGAGGGAGCCTTCCCTATTCTGACCGCCCCCTAGCACGACCCGTTTCCCGAACAGCCAGGGCTGTCGGGAGTTGAAGAGCCCCTCACTAACGAGGGGGCAACTTCCGCAGGAGACTGAGCCCCCTCCAACGTAGGAGGAGGGTCACCCACCTGTACTTCGACGCACCCTTCAGTTGAAGGTACGTCCGCCACCGGCTCATCCTCATCTCTCCCCGGTGGGGGCCCATCATCTCTCCCCGGACTCGACCTCACCATTCTGTATAGGTGCCGGTCGAGCAGCGCGCCTAGCACACCTTTACCCTTGTTATTGAGGTGGACACCATCCCTCTGGTAAAGGTCCCACCTACCCGAAAATGCATCGAAGGGGTCAATAAACTTCACGCCCAGCGGAACGCACAAGTCTTGTACCCTCTCGTTGATGCCAATGACCTTACTGAGCGCGTGGTCACTGGCATTCATTCGCGGTAAAATACCCATTAACATTCCCCTGTCTGTCTTCAGTTTTAGATCATCCGCAAGAGACATGATCTCGGTGATGATCCCTTCTGTAAGACCTACCCCACCGCCTTTGAGGAACAGGTCATTGCCACCAGCGTGGACAACGATCGCAGTCCTCCGACTAGCCACGCGCACCTTCTCTACCTCCTTCCTTAAGTGCGCCGTTCCCCGCCCAGGTAAGCACCTTACCTTCCTCCCATCCCGGTTTGCAGAAGCAAAGTACTTCTCCTGGCCCCTGATCTGCGAGTCCCCAATCAAAACGGTGTCTTCCTCCTTCGAGCACAGGAGACTAAAGCGGTTAGAGGTCTTGACAGGGGCAACTGGGGTCTCAGGCTTCGGCTTCGCAGCCTTCTTGCCCGAGACCTTTCGAAACCCGTCGCCACCCATACACGCAGTTACACCACCCGACCCACCCCGACAGGTAGCTACATCCTTCGGTTTCTTTGGGCCATCAGCAGGCCCCTTCCCACCCTTTTTCTTCATTGGCCCCTGCCCACCCTTCTCTATCGATCCCTTCCCACCCTTCTCTATCAGCCCCTTCTTTGAGCCCTCCCTTTGTTCTAGATACTTAATCTTACAGTTTGAATCTGCTGGTGTGTTTTTAATTTGATCTTGTCCACTGGGTTGGATTTCCAGTGCTACGACCCTAGCTTCAAGCTTTTTTACTAATTCCTTTAGCTCTTTAACTTCCTTTTCGTGTTTGTCTCTAAGTTTACAAAACAAACATACACTAAGGGATGTGATATCGCTGATACTACCCTCAGGGAAGTCTACGCACCAATGATTAACTTTACATTTAAAGCATTCTGCTTTCAATTTAGCTGGCCCTGCCATATTTTCTCTTTTTTTTTGTTTTGTTTTTTCTGAATACTCTGAATAAGATAAAGCGTTCTAGCAATGAAAACTATCCAAAAACGTTCTGACCAGTATATAAAAAAAAGGGGGGGGGGGGGGGGGGGGGGGGTGAATTCATCCCGCGCGTAAACGCATCCGCCTTTTTGCAAGTGACGTTCATTCCTTCCAGAAGACTACACCTCTCCTGCTGCCGCACCGACCAAAGGTCTCCCCAGGGCCGGACCGTCCCAAACGTGTCGCAGCTACCAACTGACAAACACTCGCGACGCAAGCCTCACGGATTTTCCGCCAGGAGCGACAGCGAGATGCAGCCCCTTACTAAGTCTTACTAGTCACTCACAAGCGGCCAGACTCTTAGAATCCAGTGTTCAAGGGATATCCCACCAGACCCAGAGGCTACGCCCGAGACTTTATGCTGGCCTGGCAGCCAGCTGGGCAGTAAAGCTCTCTCACCTCAGAGCAGTACAGCCAAGCACCATCAATTGGTCACCAAAGAACGGTCGCAGGGGGCTGGTCAGGCCATTACGCGTTAGGAATGGGCTTAACGGGGCACTAGCCACACTCCATTCATCGCGCCCCTACGCCTGGGACGCCTCCATCCCAGTCTCTCACAACCTACGAGCGTTAAATGGTGTTATTTATAGAGGTTCCAAAGCCTCTCTTCCCACGCATGAGGTAGCAGTAGGGTCCTAATAGTAAAAGAAGAGAAAAACACTTAATACTAAAAGAGAGAGAGTTACAAGGACAAGGACAAGGACAAGAGGAAGCCTCAAAGACCTTTCGGTCCACTCTGGGAGGTTCCTGTTATTAAAAGCTTATTTTTCTTTCAACTATCCTAGCAGTAGTAGAAAACTGGATAGAAAAGTAGAAGGCTCTCTCCCCATCCTCCGCTCCCTCCCTGCCAGAGGCAGGTACGGAAAAAGGTTGAAGAAAATACCTTGACCCTGGAAAAGTAGCCAAAGAAATTTTACAGGAAAGTGGAGAATATATAAATAGCTCTATCCCACCAGACCCAGAGGCTACGCCCGAGACTTTACGCTGGCCTGGCAGCCAGCTGGGCAGTAAAGCTCTCTCACCTCAGAGCAGTACAGCCAAGCACCATCAATTGGTCACCAAAGAACGGTCGCAGGGGGCTGGTCAGGCCATTACGCGTTAGGAATGGGCTTAACGGGGCACTAGCCACACTCCATTCATCGCGCCCCTACGCCTGGGACGCCTCCATCCCAGTCTCTCACAACCTACGAGCGTTAAATGGTGTTATTTATAGAGGTTCCAAAGCCTCTCTTCCCACGCATGAGGTAGCAGTAGGGTCCTAATAGTAAAAGAAGAGAAAAAGACTTAATACTAAAAGAGAGAGAGAGTTACAAGGACAAGGACAAGGACAAGAGGAAGCCTCAAAGACCTTTCGGTCCACTCTGGGAGGTTCCTGTTATTAAAAGCTTATTTTTCTTTCAACTATCCTAGCAGTAGTAGAAAACTGGATAGAAAAGTAGAAGGCTCTCTCCCCACCCTCCGCTCCCTCCCTGCCAGAGGCAGGTACGGAAAAAGGTTGAAGAAAATACCTTGACCCTGGAAAAGTAGCCAAAGAAATTTTACAGGAAAGTGGAGAATATATAAATAGCTCTATATTTAGCTTGCTCACAGAGACAGTGCAAGCGAACTCTTGCAGAGTTTTGTTATGTTTTAATCTTAAACTATGAGAGTATTCAGTACTTTGTCTAGCCTATTTTTAAACACATTTACACTTTGACTGGAAACAACCTCTGAGGGAAGTTGGTTCCAGATATTAACTATTTTGTAAGAAAAGAAATTTCCGCAGACAGAGGTCCTAAATGTCTTTAGTTCCAGTTTAAACCCATTATTTCTTGTCGGATTGGCATTAAGTGAGAATAAGTTTCTGTAATCTACCCTGTCTATTCCTTTGAGCATCTTGAAGACTTGAATAAACTGACACCGCAACCTCCTCGTCTCTAAGCGAAACAGATTTAGGCGCTCCAATCTCCGTTGGTAGCTTTGCATTCTCATTGAAGGGATCAATTTTGTAGCCCTTGCTTGTACTCTTTCTAACCTTTCTATGTCCTTCCTGAGGGATGGAGACCAAAACTGCGCACAGTATTCCAGTTGAGGTCTGACTAGAGAATTATAAAGAGACATTACAGTCTCCTTGTTCCGAAACTGGAACTGTCTTTTAATATAACCTAATAATTTTAAGGTCCTCTTTTCGACTTCTGCACAGTGCTTCGACGGTTTCAGATCGTTGCTGATATAGACTCCTAAGTCTTTCTCTAGATCGGTCTCAGTCAAGTTCCTTCCCAAGAGAGAGTAGTCTTCGGGTTTTTATAACCTATGTTCATTACCTTACATTTGTCCAAGTTGAATGGCATCTGCCAAGTAGCAGACCATTCGCCCAACCTGTCAAGATCGTTCTGAAGCGTTCTTACGCCCTCCTCAGTACCTACACTACTTCCTAATTTCGTATCGTCTGCAAATTTGGAGATTGCACTTAGAAGCCCGACGTCTATATCGTTAATATAGATGATAAAAGTAAAGGACCCAGAACGGAACCCTGTGGGACACCACTGGTGACGGGTGCCCACTCCGAAGCCACTCCATTTATTACCACTCTCTGCTTTCTATCTTTTAACCAATCCTCAATCCAGTTGGAAACGAGCCCGGTGATTCCTAGTCCTTTGACTTTAGCTATCAATGTAGCGTGAGGGACTTTGTCCAAGGCTTTTTGGAAGTCGAGATACACTATATCTATTGCCCTACTTGCATCGTACAGTGTATGCATATTATGGAAAAACTGTAACAGGTTTGTCAGACAGGATCTATGTCGCCTAAATCCATGTTGAGAATAAAAAATTAGATTGTTAGATTCAAGGTGATACACAATACGTTTTGTAATGATGGATTCCAACAGTTTGCCGACAACTGATGTTAAACTGATCGGGCGATAATTACAAGGATTTTCCCTATCACCCATTTTAAAGATTGGTGTTACATTTGCTAACTTCCAATCGGTTGGAACTTTCCCTAACTCGAGTGATTGTTTGAATATGGTTACTAAGTCGTCAACGACATTGTGGCTAACCTCTTTTAATACCCTTGGAAGAAATAAGTCGGGGACAGGTGATTTGTATTTGTTCATCTTATCAATTAATTGCTGTACCTCATTTCTCGTAAAACTTATGGTCTCTACGGGATGGTCACCGTCACATGTAATCCGAGGACTTGGCACTTCTATTGTGTCTTCCTCCGTGAAGACTGTAACGAAGAACTCGTTTAACATATTAGCTATATCTTTATCACCGAATTTCAGTACGCCATTTCTATCTTTTAAGGGGCCTACAGAATTTTTAATTGGCTTTCTGCTATTAACATGGGCAAAAAAAATTTTAGGGTTAACTTTACAGAGTGAGGCAACTCTAGCTTCTTCATCACGTTTGGCTGATCTAATTAAGGAATTAACCCCCCTACGTAGGTTTATATACCGGTAGTTTTCTGAATTAGTGTGGTTGAAATGCGACTTAAGTAGTTTATAGGCTCTATTTCTTCCCGTAATAGCCCTCCTAATTTCGTTGTTAAACCATTTCGGTGACTTTGTTGACAAGGAAACCATTTTAGTGGGTATAAAAGTGTTCTGTAATATTTTAAATTGATCCCTATATGAGCTCCAGGTGACATTGACATCCTCACTTATTAGAACTTCAAGTGTGTCTAAACTACTTCGGAAGCTTTCAAAATTTGCTCTCGAGAAATCCAGTCTTTCACGAGTCTTTTCGCGTGTGTTAACTGGAACCCTGAGGTCAAACCTAATCAAATTAGAGAGAGAGAGAGAGAGAGAGAGAGAGAGAGAGAGAGAGAGAGTTACAAGGAGTTAAAGGAAAGAAGTACCTCAAAAGGCCTTGCGGCCCATACCGAGGAGGTACCAATGGCAACGGGTGCCAGGGAAAATTTTGTACACACTCAAATAGTGTGCAAGATTTGGTCTAACCTTTTCTTGAACTGATCCACAGAGGAACTGTTCACAACTTCTGAAGGTAACCTGTTCCATGTGTCACAGATCTTATACGTAAAGTAATTCCCACACACACTAGTCCTAAACCGTTTCAAATCCAACTTCCAACCATTGTTGCGAGTTGGGTTATCATTTAAACTAAACATACTTCTAAAATCGACATCGTTGAACCCGCGTAAGAGCTTGAAAACCTCGATCAGTTGACCGCGCAGCCTCCGAGTTTCAAGCGAAAACAAGTTCAGGGCGCGTAACCGTCGATTGTAGCCCATATGCCTAACGGAAGGGATTAACTTTGTGGCCCTCGCCTGCACTCGCTCCAGCCTCTCAATATCTTTCCTGAGGGTGGGCGACCAGAACTGCACAGCATACTCCAGGTGCGGCCGAACAAGGGAATTGTACAGAGAGAGCACAATCTCCTTGTTCCGAAACTGAAATTGCCTCCTGATATAACCCAATAGTTTCTGGGCTTTCTTTTCCACCTCTACGCACTGTTTCGTAAACTTAAGGTCGCTGCTAATTAGCACACCCAAGTCCTTTTCTAAATCAGTCACCTCGATATTACTCCCAACATCGAGTAGTCCGACTTGGGATTGGCGTAGCCAATGTGCATCACTTTGCATTTACCCAAGTTAAACGGCATTTGCCATTTTTCGGACCACTCTCCTATCCTACCTAGGTCCGCACGCAGTTCCTCGATCGCTTCGGGCGTCCCAACATTGGCCCCAAGCTTGGTGTCATCAGCGAATTTGGCGATCCGACTGACGATGCCACCGTCGATATCATTTATGTAAATGATAAACAACAGTGGCCCCAAAACGGAACCCTGAGGAACCCCACTAGTGACCGAGGCCCAACCCGAACTAGCCCCTTTAATTACAACCCTCTGCCGCCTATTCCTCAGCCAGTTTTCAATCCACCTACCTATTTCCCCACCGATACCCAGCGCGCGCACTTTCGCCATTAGCCGGCGGTGAGGTACCTTATCAAAGGCTTTCTGAAAGTCGAGATAAAGTATATCAATCGCCCTACTCTTATCGTACTCACTCAACATGACGTGGAAAAACTCGAGCAAGTTGGTGAGACACGACCTATGCCGTCTAAACCCATGTTGGGAGTCCCCAAGCAGCTTGTAGGAATCCAAATGGTCAACGATCCTATCCGCTATTATCCCTCTAATAATTTACCTACAACTGAAGTGAGACTAATGGGACGATAGTTCCCTGGACTTTCGTGATCCCCTTTCTTAAAGATAGGGGTCACGTTGGCTTCCCTCCAGTCACCTGGCCCGTCTCCAACGATTTGTTGAAGACTGTAGCCAGGTGGGGAGCCACCTGGTCGCGCACTTCTCGCAACACTCTGGGGGAAACTGGTCTGGCCCAGGAGCCTTAAACGCGCTCAGTTTGTCTATTCTATCGGCAACGACTGTCGCGGTACATCTAACACTATCCAGGCCAGCACCTTCGTGCCTCACGCCTGGCTCGGGGATGACGCGGGTCCTCCCTGGTGAACACTCCCGCAAAGTACTCATTAAGCACATTAGCGATGTCCGCGTCGGAGGTCCGCAGAACGCCGCTTCGTCCTTTAACGGACCTATCATGCTTCTAATGGGCTTTCTACTATTAACATAACTGAAGAACTCCTTAGGGTTCCCCTTGCAGAGGCTTGCCACCCGTAGTTCTTCGTTACGTTTCGCTAGCCTAACCTTCGCCTTCACTTCCCTACACAGGCGGACATACGCTTCAGTGTTCTCGTGGGAACGATTGGCCTTCGCCCTCCTATACGCTACTTTCCTATTTCGGATAGCCGAAGCGATGTCACGATTGAACCACTTAGGCTGCGTTGAAGCAGGGGTGACCGGTTTTGAGGGTATGGCAGCAGACTGCAGCACCATAAACTCGTCCCGGAATGCACTCCACACTCCCTCAACATCGCCGCCAACCTCTAACCCCATCTCTCCTACGCTATCCCTGAGGCTAACAAAGTTCGCCCGCCGGAGATCGAGCTTACTGCCTCTCGAGTTACTACGCTTCACCCGAGGGACGCACACACGGAACCTAATAAGACCGTGATCACTCCCGCCCAATGATTCGTCAACGGTGAGGCCAGTGACGAGGTTGTCTTCGGTCGTGAATACTAAGTCTAGAACGCTTTCGCCTCGTGTAGGCTCGTTGACCCACTGAGTGAGGAAGTTCTCATCAGCAAAGTCAACTAGCCTCCTCCCTTCAGCATCGCAGTCCTGTTTTCCCACTTTATGCCGCGACAGTTGAAGTCTCCTAAAACTACACACACCCTATCCCCTAGCAGGCTACTGAGTTCGGTGTACAGGGCTGTATCCTCCTCGAGGAGGAGATGCGGAGGTCTGTACACCAAGATTAACCTATAGTTCGTCCCTCCC
The DNA here is from genome assembly GCA_023014485.1 of Bathynomus jamesi. Classification (NCBI taxonomy): domain Eukaryota; kingdom Metazoa; phylum Arthropoda; class Malacostraca; order Isopoda; family Cirolanidae; genus Bathynomus; species Bathynomus jamesi. Next base: position 143,649 of record JAJOZX010009793.1, read on the forward strand.
ACGTTCAGATCGACGCCAAGCAGCTCCCGTTCCGACCGGAACTGGCAGTCAACCGGACTCAACGTGTCTCTGACGTATATTAGTACCCCACCCCCCTCCCCACGGGTGCGGTCTTTGCGAAACATTCTATACCCGGGAATTTCGAACTCCCCAACGTAGTCCCTACGATCAGTATGAATCCAGGACTCGGTGATAGCAACGATATCCTGGTATTCTGATGCTAAGAGCGCCCGTAGCTCGCAAAACTTGTTCCTAATCGACCTAGCATTAAAAAGCATTGCACGGAGGGAGCCTTCCCCTATTCTGACCGCCCCCTAGCACGACCCGTTTCCCGAACAGCCAGGGCTGTCGGGAGTTGAAGAGCCCCTCACTAACGAGGGGCAACTTCCGCAGGAGCCTGAGCCCCCTCCAACGTGGAAGGAGGGTCACCCACCTGTACCTGGACGCACCCTTCAGTTGAAGGTACGTCCGCCACCGGCTCATCATCATCTCTCCCCGGACTCGACCTCACCATTCTGTATAGGTGCCGGTCGAGCAGCGCGCCTAGCACACCTTTACCCTTGTTATTGAGGTGGACACCATCTCTGGTAAAGGTCCCACCTACCTGAAAATGCGTCGAAGGGGTCAATAAACCTCACGCCCAGCGGGACGCACAAGTCTTGCACCCTCTCGTTGATGCCAATGACCTTACTGAGCGCGTGGTCACTGGCATTCATTCGCGGTAAAATACCCATTAACATTCCCCTGTCTGTCTTCAGTTTTAGATCATCCGCAAGAGACATGATCTCGGTGATGATCCCCCTGAAAGACCTACCCTACCGCCTTTGAGGAACAGGTCGTTGCCACCAGCGTGGACAACGATCGCAGTCCTCCGACTAGCCACGCGCACCTTCTCTACCTCCTTCCTTAAGTGCGCCGTTCCCCGCCCAGGTAAGCACCTTACCTTCCTCCCATCCCGGTTTGCAGAAGCAAAGTACTTCTCCTGGCCCCTGATCTGCGAGTCCCCAATCAAAACGGTGTCTTCCTCCTTCGAGCACAGGAGACTAAAGCGGTTAGAGGTCCTGACAGGGGCAACTGGGGTCTCAGGCTTCGGCTTCGCAGCCTTCTTGCCCGAGACCTTTCGAAACCCGTCGCCACCCATACACGCAGTTACACCACCCGACCCACCCCGACCGGTAGCTACATCCTTCGGTTTCTTTGGGCCATCAGTAGGCCCCTTCCCACCCTTTTTCTTCATCGGCCCCTTCCCACCCTTCTCTATCGACCCCTTCCCACCCTTCTCTATCAGCCCCTTCTTTGCGCCCTCCACCTTACGCCGCGGTTCCAAGCATTCCACGTGGGTCGCTGGCGATTCCTGACACTGATTTAGGACCCTGGCCCCCGGTTGCACCTCTACCCTTTCTCCGCGGTCCCGAGATCTGTCCATTCCATCGCTGGACCGCCTTTCCACGGCAGCTATCCTATCCTGAATGAGCCCGGGTTAGGCGGCGGCGCAGCCTCGTCAGTGACCGCCGCACCTCCAACAGCCGGTCTGGACGACTCGAGCCGCCGGACCCTCTCCTCTAGCTTCTCGTAAAACCGCATGAGTTCGCAAAAGCGGCACATGCTGGAGTGGTTGATCTTCGCGAAGCAGCTTCTTTGAAGTTCGTCACCCACTGGTTTACTTCACACCGCACATTCAGCCTTCAGTTTCTGCGGTCCAGTCATTGTAACTTTTTTTTTTTTTTTAAATTCTGAATACTCTGAATAAGATAAAGCGTTCTAGCAATGAAAACTATCAAAAACGTTCTGACCAGTATATAAAAAGGGGGGGGGGGTGAATTCTTCCGCGCGTAGACGCATCCACCTATTTGCAAGTGACGTTCATCCCTTCCAGAAGACTACACCTCTCGCTGCTGCCGCACCGACCAAAGGTCTCCCCAGTGCCGGACAGTCCCAAACGTGTCGCAGCTATCAACTGACAAACACTCGCGACGCAGGCGTTACGGATTTCCCGCCAGGAGCGACAGCGAGATGCAGCCCCTTACTAAGTCTTACTAGTCACTCACAAGCGGCCTGACTCTTAGAATCCAGTGTTCAAGGGATATCCCACCGGACCCAGAGCCTACGCCCGAGACTTTACGCTGGCCTGGCAGCCAGCTGGCCAGAAAAGCTCTCTCACCTCAGAGCAGTACAGCCAAGCACCATCAATTGGTCACCAAAGAACGGTCGCAGGGGGCTGGTCAGGCCATTACGCGTTAGGAATGGGCTTAACGGGGCACTAGTCACACTCCACTCATCGCGCCCCTACGCCTGGGACCCCTCCATCCCAGTCTCTCACAACCTACGAGCGTTAAATGGTGTTATTTATAGAGGTTCCAAAGCCTCTCTTCCCAGGCATGAGGTAGGAGTAGGGTCCTAATAGTAAAAGAAGAGAAAAAGACTTAATACAAATTTTTATTTTTTTTTTTTTTTTCAGTCAGAGGACAACATCCTTAACGTAAGCTAAAAGGACAGAGTAGGGATGGGATGGGGTCCTAGTAACCCACGGGACGGGATTCTACAACATACTTCACCCACCCTCCCGAAAGAGAGAGAACCTAAAGGAACTGGCAGCCAATTTGAATCCCACGACTCGGGACCGGAGGGCTGTCACACCCCATGTATAAAGTTTACAGCATCCAGAAGAAATGTGCATAACCTTTATACCCCCTGCGGAGAGAGAGAGAGAGTTACAAGGAGTTACAAGGAAAGAGGAAGCCTCAAAGACCTTTCGGTCCACTCGGGAGGTTCCTGTTATAAAAGTTTATTTTTCTTTCAACTATCCTAGCAGTAGTAGAAAACTGGATGGAAAAGTAGAAGGCTCTCTCCCCACCCTCCGCTCCCTCCCTGCCAGAGGCAAGTACGGAAAAAGGTTGAAGAAAATACTTGACCCTGGAAAAGTAGCCAAGGAAATTTTACAGGAAAGTGGAGAATATATAAATAGCTCTATATTTAGCTTGCTCACAGAGACACCGTGCAAGCGAACTCCTGCCGAGTTTGTTATGTTTTAATCTTAAATTATGAGAGTATTCAGTACTTTGTCTAGCCTATTTTTAAACACATTTACAATTTGACTGGAAACAACCACTGAGGGAAGTTCGTTCCAGATATTAACTATTTTATAAGAAAAGAAATTTCCGCAGACAGAGGTCCTAAATGTCTCTAGTTCGAGAGAGAGAGAGAGAGAGAGAGAGAGAGAGAGAGAGAGAGAGAGAGAGAGAGAGAGAGAGTTACAAGGAGTTACAAGGAAAATAAGTACCTCAAAAGGCCTTGCGGCCCATACCGAGGAGGTACCAATAGCAACGGGTGCCAGGGAAAATTTTGTACACACTCAAATAGTGTGCAAGATTTGGTCTAACCTTTTCTTGAACTGATCCACAGAGGAACTGTTCACAACTTCTGAAGGTAACCTGTTCCACGTGTCACAGATCTTATACGTAAAGTAATTCCCACACATACTAGTCCTAAACCGTTTCAAATCCAACTTCCAACCATTGTTGCAAGTTGGGTTATCATTTAAACTAAACATGCTTCTAAAATCGACATCTTTGAACCCGCGTCACGTAAGCGTCGATTGTAGCCCATATGCCTAACGGAAGGGATTAACTTTGTAGCATTCTTCAGCCGGTTTTCAATGCACCTACCTACTTCCCCACCAATACCCAGCACGCGCACTTTAGCCATTAGCCGGCGGTGAGATACCTTATCAAAGGCTTTCTAATCAATCGCCCTACTCTTATCATACTCACTCAACATGACGTGGAAAAACTCGAGCATGTTGGTGAGACACGACCTATGCCGTCTAAACCCATGTTGGAGTCCCCAAGTAGCTTGTAGGAATCCAAATGGTCAACAATCCTACCCGCTATTATCCCCTCTAATTATTTAATTACAACTGAAGTGAAATGGTGTTATTTATAGAGGTTCCAAAGCCGGAGAGAGAGAGAGAGTTACAAGGAAAAGAAGTACCTCAAAAGGCCTTGCAGCCCATACCGAGGAGGTACCAATGGCAACGGGTGCCAGGGAAAATTTTGTAAAAGTTTATTTTCTTTCAACTATCCTAGCAGTAGTAGAAAACTGGATAGAAAAGTAGAAGGCTCTCTCCCCACCCTCCGCTCCCTCCCTGCCAGAGGCAGGTACGGAAAAAGGTTGAAGAAAATACCTTGACCCTGGAAAAGTAGCCAAGGAAATTTTACAGGAAAGTGGAGAATATATAAATAGCTCTATATTTAGCTTGCTCACAGAGACACCGTGCAAGCGATCTCCTGCCGAGTTTTCTTATGTTTTAGTCTTGAACTATGAGAGTATTCAGTACTTTGTCTAGCCTATTTTTAAACACATTTACACTTTGACTGGAAACAACCTCTGAGGGAAGTTGGTTCCAGATATTAACTATTTTATAGGAAAAGAAATTTCCGCAGACTGAGGTCCTAAATGTCTTTACACACTCAAATAGTGTGCAAGATTTCGTCTACCCTTTTCTTGAACTGATCCACAGAGGAACTGTTCACAACTTCCGAAGGTAACCTGTTCCATGTGTCACAGATCTTATACGTAAAGTAATTCCCACACACACTAGTCCTAAACCGTTTCAAATCCAACTTCCAACCATTGTTGCGAGTTGGGTTATCATTTAAACTAAACATACTTCTAAAATCGACATCGTTGAATCCGCGTAAGAGCTTCAAAACCTCGATCAGTTGACCGCGCAGCCTCCGAGTTTCAAGCGAAAACAAGTTCAGGGCGCGTAACCGTCGATTGTAGCCCATATGCCTAACGGAAGGGATTAACTTTGTGGCCCTCGCCTGCACTCGCTCCAGCCTCTCAATATCTTTCCTGAGGGTGGGCGACCAGAACTGCACAGCATACTCCAGGTGCGGCCGAACAAGGGAATTGTACAGTGAGAGCACAATCTCCTTGTTCCGAAACTGAAATTGCTTCCTGATATAACCCAATATTTTCTGGGCTTTCTTTTCCACCTCTACACACTGTTTCGTAAACTTAAGATCGCTGCCAATTAGCACACCCAAGTCCTTTTCTAAATCAGTCACCTCGATATTACTACCCAACATCGAGTAGTCCGACTTGGGATTGGCGTAGCCAATGTGCATCATATTGCATTTACCCAAGTTAAACGGCATTTGCCATTTTTCGAACCACTCTCCTATCCTACCTAGGTCCGCACGCAGTTCCTCGATCGCTTCGGGCGTCCCAACATTGGCCCCAAGCTTGTTGTCATCAGCGAATTTGGCGATCCGACTGACGATGCCACCGTCGATATCATTTATGTAAATGATAAACAACAGCGGCCCCAAAACGGAACCTTGAGGAACCCCACTAGTTACAGAGGCCCAACCCGAACTAGCCCCTTTAATTACCACCCTCTGCCGCCTATTCCTCAGCCAGTTTTCAATCCACCTACCTATTTCCCCACCGATACCCAGCGCGCGCACTTTCGCCATTAGCCGGCGGTGAGGTACCTTATCAAAGGCTTTCTGAAAGTCGAGATAAAGTATATCAATCGCCCTACTCTTATACTCACTCAACATGACGTGGAAAAACTCGAGCAAGTTGGTGAGACACGATCTATGCCGTCTAAACCCATGTTGGGAGTCCCCAAGCAGCTTGTAGGAATCCAAATGGTCAACGATCCTATCAGCTATTATCCCTTCTAATAATTTACCTACAACTGAAGTGAGACTAATGGGACGATAGTTCCCTGGACTTTCGTGATCCCCTTTCTTAAAGATAGGGGTCACGTTGGCTTTCCTCTAGTCACCAGGCACATGGCCCATCTCCAACGATTTGCTGAAGACTGTAGCCAGGTGGGGAGCCACCTGGTCGCGCACCTCTCGCAACACTCTGGGGAGAAACTGGTCTGGCCCAGGAGCCTTAAACGCGCTCAGTTTGTGTATTCTATCGGCGATGACTGTCGCGTTACATCGAACACTATCCAGGCCAGCACCTTCGTGCCTCACGCAGGGCTCGGGGATGACGCGGGTATCCTCCCTGGTGAACACTCCCGCAAAGTACTCATTAAGCACATTAGCGGTGTCCGCATCGGAGGTCCGCAGAACGCCGCTTCGATCCTTTAGTGGACCTATCATGCTTCTAATGGGCTTTCTACTATTAACATAACTGAAGAACTCCTTAGGGTTCCCCTTGCAGAGGCTTGCCACCCGTAGTTCTTCGTTACGTTTCGCTAGTCTAACCTTTGCCTTCACTTCCCTACACAGGCGGACATACGCTTCAGTGTTCTCGTGGGAACGATTGGCCTTCGCCCTCCTATACGCTACTTTCCTATTTCGGATAGCCAAAGCGATGTCACGATTGAACCACTTAGGCTGCGTTGAAGCAGGTGTGACCGGTTTTGAGGGTATGGCTGCAGACTGCAGCACCATAAACTCCTCCCGGAATGCACTCCACACCCGCTCAGCATCGCCGCCGACCTCTAACCCCATCTCACCTACGCTATCCCTGAGGTTAACAAAGTCCGCCCGCCGGAGATCGAGCTTACTGCCTCTCGAGTTACTACGCTTCACCCGAGGGACGCGCACACGGAATCTAATCAGACCGCGATCACTCCCGCACAACGATTCGTCAACGGTGACGCCAGTGACGACGTTGTCTTCGGTCGTGAATACTAAGTCTAGAACGCTTTCGCCTCGTGTAGGCTCGTTGACCCACTGAGTGAGGAAGTCCTCATCAGCAAAGTCAACTAGCCTCCTCCTTTCAGCATCAGCAGTCCTGTCTTCCCACTTTATGCCGCGACAGTTGAAGTCTCCTAAAACTACACACACCCTATCACCTAGCAGGCTACTGAGTTCGGTGTAGAGGGCTGTATCCTCCTCGAGGAGGAGATGCGGAGGTCTGTACACCAAGATCAACCTATAGTTCGTACCCCCCACGTTCAGATCGACACCAAGCTGCTCCCGTTCCGATCGGAACTGGCAGTCAACCGGACTCAACGTGTCCCTGACGTATATTAGTACCCCACCCCCCTCCCACGGGTGCGGTCTTTGTGAAACATTCTATACCCGGGAATTTCGTACTCCCCAACGTAGTCCCTACGATCAGTATGAATCCAGGACTCGGTGATAGCAACGATATCCTGGTATTCTGATGCTAAGAGCGCCCGTAGCTCGCAAAACTTGTTCCTAATTCACCTAGCATTAAAAAGCATTGCACGGAGGGAGCCTTCAATATTCTGACCGCCCCCTAGCACGACCCGTTTCCCGAACAGCCAGGGCTGTCGGGAGTTGAAGAGCCCCTCACTAACGAGGGGGAAACTTCCGCAGGAGACTGAGCCCCCTCCAACGTAGGAGGAGGGTCACCCACCTGTACTTCGACGCACTCTTCAGTTGAAGGTACGTCCGCCACCGGCTCATCCTCATCTCTCCCCGGTGGGGGCCCATCATCTCTCCCCGGACTCGACCTCACCATTCTGTACAGGTGCCGGTCGAGCAGCGCGCCTAGCACACCTTTACCCTTGTTATTGAGGTGGACACCATCCCTCTGGTAAAGGTCCCACCTACCCGAAAATGCATCGAAGGGGTCAATAAACTTCACGCCCAGCGGAACGCACAAGTCTTTTACCCTCTCATTGATGCCAATGACCTTACTGAGCGCGTGGTCACTGGCATTCATTCGCGGTAAAATACCCATTAACATTCCCCATGTCTGTTTTCAGTTTTAGATCATCCGCAAGAGACATAATCTCGGCGATGATCCCTTCTGTAAGACCTACCCCACCGCCTTTGAGGAACAGGTCATTGCCACCAGCGTGGACAACGATCGCAGTCCTCCGACTAGCCACGCGCACCTTCTCTACCTCCTTCCTTAAGTGCGTCGTTCCCCGCCCAGGTAAGCACCTTACCTTCCTCCCATCCCGGTTTGCAGAAGCAAAGTACTTCTCCTGGCCCATGATCTGCGAGTCCCCAATCAAAACGGTGTCTTCCTCCTTCGAGCACAGGAGACTAAAGCGGTTAGAGGTCTTGACAGGGGCAACTGGGGTCTCAGGCTTCGGCTTCGCAGTCTTCTTGCCCGAGACCTTCCGAAACCCGTCGCCACCCATACACGCAGTTACACCACCCGACCCACCCCGACTGGTAGCTACATCCTTCGGTTTCTTTGGGCCATCAGTAGGCCCCTTCCCACCCATTTTCTTCATTGGCCCCTTCCCACCCTTCTCTATCGATCCCTTCCCACCCTTCTCTATCAGCCCCTTCTTTGCGCCCTCCCTTTGTTCTAGATACTTAATCTTACAGTTTAAATCTGCTGGTGTGTTTTTAGTTTGATCTTGTCCACTGGGTTGGATTTCCAGTGCTACGACCCTAGCTTCAAGCTTTTTTACTAATTCCTTTAGCTCTTTAACTTCCTTTTCGTGGTTGTCTCTAAGTTTACAAAACAAACATACACTAAGGGATGTGATATCGCTGATACTACCCTCAGGGAAGTCAACGCACCAATGATTAACTTTACATTTAAAGCATTCTGCTTTCAATTTAGCTGGCCCTGCCATATTTTCTCTTTTTATTTTTTTTTCTGAATACTCTGAGTAAGATAAAGCGTTCTAGCAATGAAAACTATCCAAAAACGTTCTGACCAGTATATAAAAAAGGGGGGGGGGGGGGGGTGAATTAATCCCGCGCGTAGACGCATCCACCTATTTGCAAGTGACGTTCATCCCTTCCAGAAGACTACACCTCTCCTGCTGCTGCACCGACCAAAGGTCTCCCCAGGGCCGGACAGTCCCAAACGTGTCGCAGCTACCAACTGTCAAACACTCGCGACGCAGGCGTCACGGATTTTCCGCCAGGAGCGACAGCGAGATGCAGCCCCTTACTAAGTCTTACTAGTCACTCACAAGCGGCCAGACTCTTAGAATCCAGTGTTCAAGGGATATCCCACCAGACCCAGAGGCTACGCCCGAGACTTTACGCTGGCCTGGCAGCCAGCTGTGCAGTAAAGCTCTCTCATCTCAGAGCAGTACAGCCAAGCACCATCAATTGGTCACCAAAGAACGGTCGCAGGGGGCTGGTCAGGCCATTACGCGTTAGGAATGGGCTTAACGGGGCACTAGCCACACTCCATTCATCGCGCCCCTACGCCTGGGACCCCTCCATCCCAGTCTATCACAACCTACGAGCGTTAAATGGTGTTATTTATAGATGTTCCAAAGCCTCTCTTCCCACGTATGAGGTAGCAGTAGGGTCGTAATAGTAAAAGAAGAGAAAAAGACTTAATACTAAAAGTTTTTTTTTTTTTTTTTTTTTTGCAGTCAGAGGAGAACAACCTTAACGTAAGCTAAAAGGACAGAGTAGGGACGGGATGTGGTCCTAGTAACCCACGGGACGGGATTGTGCAAAATACTTCACCCGCCCTCCCGAAAGAGAGAGAGAACCTAAAGGAACTGGCAGCCAGTTCCTCTAGAATCCCACGACTCGGGACCGGAGGACTGTCACACCCGAAGTATAAAGTTTACTACATCCAGAAGAAATGTGCATAACCTTTATCCCCTCTGCGGAGAGAGAGAGAGAGAGAGAGAGAGAGAGAGAGAGAGAGAGAGAGAGAGAGAGAGAGAGAGAGAGAGAGAGAGAAGAGTCACAAGGAGTTACAAGGAAAAGAAGTACCTCAAAAGGCCTTGCGGCCCATACCGAGGAGGGATACCAATGGCAACGGGTGCCAGGAAAATTTTGTACACACTCAAATAGTGTGCAAGATTTGGTCTAACCTTTTCTTGAACTGATCCACAGAGGAACTGTTCACAACTTCTGAAGGTAACCTGTTCCACGTGTCACAGATCTTATACGTAAAGTAACTCCCACACACACTAGTCCTAAAACGTTTCAAATCCAACTTCCAACCATTGTTGCGAGTTGGGTTATCATTTAAACTAAACATACTTCTAAAATCGACATCGTTAAACCTGCATAAGAGCTTGAAAACCTCGATCAGTTGACCGCGCAGCATCCGTGTTTCCAGCGAAAACAAGTTCAGGGCGTGTAACCGTCGATTGTAGCCCATATGCCTAACGGAAGGGATTAACTTTGTGGCCCTCGCCTGCACTCGCTCCAGCCTCTCAATATCTTTCCTGAGGGTGGGCGACCAGAACTGCACAGCATACTCCAGGTGCGGCCGAACCAGGGAATTGTACAGAGAGAGCACAATCTCCTTGTTCCGAAACTGAAATTGCCTCCTGATATAACCCAATAATTTCTGGGCTTTCTTTTCCACCTCTACGCACTGTTTCGTAAACTTAAGGTCGCTGCTAATTAGCACACCCAAGTCCTTTTCTAAATCAGTCACCTCGATATGACTCCCAAACATCGAGTAGTCCGACTTTGGATTGGCGTAGCCAATGTGCATCACTTTGCATTTACCCAAGTTAAACGGCTTTTGCCATTTTTCGGACCACTCTCCTATCCTACCTAGGTCCGCACGCAGTTCCTCGATCGCTTCGGGCGTCCCAACATTGGCCCCAAGCTTGGTGTCATCAGCGAATTTGGCGATCCGACTGACGATGCCACTCTCGATATCATTTATGTAAATGATAAACAACAGCGGCCCCAAAACGGAACCTTGAGGAACCCCACTAGTTACCGAGGCCCAACCCGAACTAGCCCCTTTAATTACCACCCTCTGCCGCCTATTCCTCAGCCAGTTTTCAATCCACCTACCTATTTCCCCACCGATACCCAGCGCGCGCACTTTCGCCATTAGCCGGCGATGAGGTACCTTATCAAAGGCTTTCTGAAAGTCGAGATAAAGTATATCAATCGCCCTTCTCTTATCGTACTCACTCAACATGACGTGGAAAAACTCGAGCAAGTTGGTGAGACACGACCTATGCCGTCTAAACCCATGTTGGGAGTCCCCAAGCAGCTTGTAGGAATCCAAATGATCAACGATCCTATCAGCTATTATCCCTTCTATAATTTACCTTCAACTGAAGTGAGACTAATGGGACGATAGTTCCCTGGACTTTCGTGATCCCCTTTCTTAAAGATAGGGGTCACGTTGGCTTCCCTCCAGTCACCAGGCACCTTGCCCATCTCCAACGATTTGTTGAAGACTGTAGCCAGGTAGGGAGGCACCTGGTCGCGCATTTCTCGCAACACTCTGGGGAGAAACTTGTCTGGCCCAGGAGCCTTAAACGCGCTCAGTTTGTCTATTCTATCGGCAACGACTGTCGCGGTACATCTAACACTATCCAGGCCAGCACCTTCGTGCCTCACGCCTGGCTCGGGGATGACGCGGGTATCCTCCCTGGTGAACATTCCCGCAAAGTACTCATTAAGCACATTAGCGACGTCCGCGTCGGAGGTCCGCAGAACGCCGCTTCCGTCCTTTAACGGACCTATCATGCTTCTAATGGGCTTTCTACTATTAACAAAACTGAAGAATTCCTTACGGTTCCCCTTGCAGACGCTTGCCACCCGTAGTTCTTCGTTACGTTTCGCTAGCCTAACCTTCGCCTTCACTTCCCTACACAGGCGGACATACGCTTCAGTGTTCTCGTGGGAACGATTGGCCTTCGCCCTCCTATACGCTACTTTCCTATTTCTGATAGCCGAAGCGATGTCACGATTGAACCACTTAGGCTGCGTTGAAGCAGGGATGACCGGTTTTGAGGGTATGGCAGCAGACTGCAGCACCATAAACTCGTCCCGGAATGCACTCCACACTGCCTCAACATCGCCGCCAACCTCTAACCCCATCTCTCCTACGCTATCCCTGATGCTAACAAAGTTCGCCCGCCGGAGATCGAGCTTACTGCCTGTCGAGTTACTACGCTTCACCCGAGGGACGCACACACGGAACCTAATAAGACCGTGATCACTCCCACCCAATGATTCGTCAACGGTGAGGCCAGTGACGAGGTTGTCTTCGGTCGTGAATACTAAGTCTAGAACGCTTTCGCCTCGTGTAGGCTCGTTGACCCACTGAGTGAGGAAGTTCTCATCAGCAAAGTCAACTAGCCTCCTCCCTTCAGCATCGGCAGTCCTGTTTTCCCACTTTATGCCGCGACAGTTGAAGTCTCCTAAAACTACACTCACGCTATCCCCTAGCAGGCTACTGAGTTCGGTGTACAGGGCTGTATCCTCCTCAAGGAGGAGATGCGGAGGTCTGTACACCAAGATTAACCTATAGTTCGTCCCTCCCACGTTCAGATCGACGCCAAGCAGCTCCCGTTCCGATAGGAACTGGCAGTCAACCGGACTCAACGTGTCTCTGACGTATATTAGTACCCCACCCCGCTCCCCACGGGTGCGGTCTTTGCGAAACATTCTATACCCGGGAATTTCGAACTCCCCAACGTAGTCCCTACGATCAGTATGAATCCAGGACTCGGTGATAGCAACGATATCCTGGTATTCTGATGCTAAGAGCGCCCGTAGCTCGCCAAACTTGTTCCTGATCGACCTAGCATTAAAAAGCATTGCACGGAGGGAGCCTCCCTATTCTGACCGCCCCTAGCACGACCCGTTTCCCGAACAGCAGGGCTGTCGGGAGTTGAAGAGCCCCTCACTAACGAGGGGACAATCTCCGCAGGAGCCTGAGTCCCCTCCAACGTGAAAGGAGAGTCACTACCTGCTGTTCGATGGGGACTAGCTGCTGGGGAAGGGTGACTAGCTGCTGGGGGAGGGTGACTAGCTGCTGGGGGAGGGTGACTAGCTGCTGGGGGAGGGTGACTAGCTGCTGGGGGAGGGTGACTAGCTGCTGGGGGAGGGTGACTACCTGCTGGGGAGGGTGACTACCTGCTGGGGGAGTAGGTTTAACTGTTTGGGAAGCAGGATCAATTACTGGTTTGGGGGGTCCTAGTTTAAAAAGATTATACAAATTGATGTTCAGTAAATCACCATACTTCTTTTTCCCCTTCTGGTTAAAATGGATCCCGTCCGAACCAAAGTATTCCCCATTTCCGTAGAATGTAGGCCAAAAATCGACAAACTTTAGGCCTTTTTCCTCACACATGCGTTTAACTCTTTTATTTATGCTAATGGCTTTACTTAGAGTATAATCACTAGCACGCATTCGAGGGAGAATTCCTACGACCATACCCATGTCTGTCCTATCCCTAACCTTGTCAGAGAGAGAGAGAGAGAGAGAGAGAGAGAGTTACAAGGAGTTACAAGGAAAAGAAGTACCTCAAAAGGCCTTCCGGCCCATACCGAGGAGGTACCAATGGCAACGGGTGCCACGGAAAATTTTGTACACACTCAAATAGTGTGCAAGATTTGGTCTAACCTTTTCTTAAACTGATCCACAGAGGAACTGTTCACAACTTCTGAAGGTAACCTGTTCCATGTCCCACAGATCTTATACGTAAAGTAATTCCCACACACACTAGTGCTAAACCGTTTCAAATCCAACTTCCAACCATTGTTGCGAGTGGGGTTATCATTTAAACTAAACATACTTCTAAAATCGACATCGTTCAACCCGCGTAAGAGCTTGAAAACCTCGATCAGTTGACCGCGCAGTCTCCGAGTTTCAAGCGAAAACAAGTTCAGGGTGCGTAACCGTCGATTGTAGCCCATATGCCTAACGGAAGGAATTAACTTTGTGGCCCTCGCCTGCACTCGCTCCAGCGTCTCAATATCTTTCCTGAGGGTGGGCGACCAGAACTGCACAGCATACTCCAGGTGCGGCCGAACCAGGGAATTGTACAGAGAGAGCACAGTCTCCTTGTTCCGAAACTGAAATTGCCTCCTGATATAACCCAATAGTTTCTGCGCTTTCTTTTCCACCTCTACGCACTGTTTCGTAAACTTAAGGTCGCTGTTAATTAGCACACCCAAGTCCTTTTCTAAATCAGTCACCTCGATATGACTCCCCAACATCGAGTAGTCCGACTTGGGATAGGCGT